>JABUQX010008396.1:22500-77500 GCA_015478945.1 Trachelipus rathkii
TGCAGAGTAGTCGCCTGTCGAAATGAAGACCAATCTGCACAGTCATATCTCTAGCCAGAATACGGTGTTTGCAAAGGGCTGAGGCAGAGAGTCGAAACAATAATGGGGTAGGATCACTGCCATTGAGGAAGCTGACTTTTCGCACTGGTAACGATCGATAACAGAATGGAAGCAAAAGAAAATAACAACACAAGAAGAGGTGTGGGTGTTGAAACGCTCGTAAGCCGCTAGTCCCATGTTGATGCAACCAAGAAAAAAGTTCTGCATAGCTTCTATAAGCCATTCTGCTGTAAGAGAGGACACAGTCAACCCAAAGTGAGTAACAAATGTTAGAGTCGCCAAAGACTAGTAAAGGTGAGTTGCTGAAACAGCACAAATAGATCAGCTTAAGAAAATTTGCAACTCGGTCCGAAGTAAATGGAGAACAAAGTCATAGGTAAATCAAGATGGACACGAGCTGCCCCCACATGTAAATGTGTGCGAAGGGGATCTCAACAAACCCCAATCAATATAAAGAAAAAACAATTACCAAAGTAAAAATAGACAATGCAACAATACCAACGAAAATCTTAAGGCGAGATTGCCAGTAAAGAATATTAATTTACCGTATATAAAAGCAGGGAGGCAATTCCACTAAACATAGGGGTAGTAGGGTTAAGTGAGTTTAGAATGTCAAAACCATTTAGAAATTTTAATGTGGTGAGAACCTCCTAGAAATTTTAATGAATTATATAAATGATACAAAGAAAATAACATTCAAAGGGTCTGAAATCAAAATATAAGGCAACAATTAGTGAAAAAATTTCTGCCATCAAACCCTACGACCGTTTAGGGATTTTGACACAACCTCAGACACATGCTAAGAATTTTGACAACACTACCAAAATTAAAACAGCTTTTTTGGAGAGATATTATTAATTTATGGAGAATTCTCATTAGCTAGAAACAATAATTATTGAAATTTTAATTATTTTTAAAAGCATTTTAAATATATATATTTTTTTTTATCATAAATTCGAATTTATAATTTAAAACAATATAGGCCTTATAACATTGTTATATTAAAATTTACATTATTTAAGGGGAAAGCTTTTGAGATGATTTTTGTTGATCTAGTAGTAGTAATAGTAGTAGTGGTAGTAGTAGCAGCAATAATAATAATAATAATAATAATAATAATAATAATAATAATAATAATAATAATAATAATAATGTTTAACAACGACAATTTTGTTAATTAAATATACTGATATGAAGCTTTTGAATAATAAAAGATAATTATTATTATTTTTTTCTTTGTCAACAAATAGCACATTAATTTTAAGCCAATAAAAAAAAAAAGATGGCTTTCTACATTTAAAGCTCTCAGAGTTCAAAACAATGCACCAATAATAATAATAATAATAATAATAATAATAATAATAATAATAATAATAATAATAATAATAATAATAATAATAATAATTAAATAAATAAATAAAGCACGTGACAAAAATTTCTTTCTGGTGTCTTTTGCACACTTTTAGTAAGACCACTTTAAGCATATTTTTTACCAATAATAATAATAATAATAATAATAATAATATACATAATAATAATAATAATAAAATAATAATTAATAATAATACTATATGAATAATAATAATAAATAATAAATAAATAAATAATTAATTATAATAAAAAGGGAGTTTCTGGAGAAGAAGTTTTTGATCTCAAGAATTATCAGGGGCAATTTCTCAAGCAATTAAGGTCAATATTTAAGCTATGCCATGGCAATGTTAATAATAATAATAATAATAATAATAATAATAATAATAATAATAATAATAATAATAATAATAATAATAATAATAATAATAATAATAATAATAATAATAATAGGAATTAGTTAGTGGTATCACCCGGTGACTTTGTCTGTCGTTTTTTGAGAACTTCCAGTAAATCACTTTGTAGCGCCCTCTGCTGGCGTTTGTCTGGCAGAAGTTGAACTGATCTTAATCCATTGACTATATCTTTGGTTTTTCCGAAGTAAATTTCATTCAATGTGTTTCTAATCTTGTTTTCCATATCCTCCACCATTCGTCCAATATTGGCAATGTGTGGGGAGGATTCTGACAGAGGGTTATCTTGCTCCATCTAAAATGAAAATTTATATTAGAAGCAAGAAAATACATAATAATCTATATAAATATACAAGTATCAATGATTACATGGAATAGAAAAAAAAGTGATAAACTAATGCTAAATTACCAGATTTAGGGGGCTTTATACAAACCATAAAATTTTTATTTTAAACATGTATGTAGAGACAGTCACTAAATTATGGCTAAGGTCTGTGTCAGATAAACAGAGTCAAACTGCTGAACCTGGTTTCAGGACCTTATCTCTATATAGCAATAATAATAGCATGTCATGAGAAATGATATGAAACTATATCAAAGGGTGACATAGGATTTTGTGAACTTGTGAGACTAACTTTTATTTACTAAACATGGGAAAACTTAGAACAAAGGAGGGGCTGACGAAAACGTTTAAACCTATTAACAGGATATCCACAGTTGAAATATTAGAAAATTACTTGTTTTTTAGGGTGGGAGACATACTATAATAATTCACAAACAGAAAATAATTCAAATAATTATGAAGCAAAATATATCGTATGGTTTCTTTATGAATTTAGCTCATTTCACGATTTTAGAATTGGTCACCATTCCTTCACCATAATTTGAAATTTTGAGTACTAATTACTAACTACACTAGTCCTTACTTTACGTAAAGACCTAGTAGCTGTAAGTGAAGTCATATTTAAATTTACATCTTTTTTTTGTGGGGAGGGGTTTTCAACTTGAAATAAAACTTTCCAGTTCAATCAATTTAATTACTTACTTGCTTCATTTATAATTATCACATTCCAAAGTCATAGCTTCCTTCTCTCTTTTCAACTTTTCCATTAATTTAGCTATCCTGTATTCTTCCTGGGTCTGGATAGTTTTATTATAGGCTTCTCACATAAGCTCAAAATTTATTCTAATGAACACACTAGCAACTTTCCCATCATGTGTTTCAATACTTACTGGCAAAACCTCAATCTATTAATCGTTTCTATCTTAAATTTATTGTAATAAAAAAAATTTAATCATAAAAAAAAGCAAGTAAAGCAATACAAACCTGTCTGGTGAGAGAGCCACCGAGGTTCATAGTTCCTGAACCTTGTTTATTGGTTTGTAACCAGAGCATTGCGGTCGAGGTCAACTTATAGTGTGCTGATCTTCCACTCGATTTGAGGATCACTTCAACGACATGAATACTATCCCAACAACCTTTAATTTTCTTACTACCATCTCCAGCTTTTTTTATGAGAATCACTCCTGCATGAAAATTAGTTGATGTTAGCAATTATTATTATTATTATTATTATTATTATTATTATTATTATTATTATTATTATTATTATTATTATTATTATTATTATTATTATTATTTTTATTATTATTATAATTATTATTATTATTTAGCTATTATTATTATTATTATTATTATTATTATTATTATTATTATTATTATTATTATTATTATTATTATTATTATTATTATTATTATTATTATTATTATTATTATTATTCTAAAACAGCATCTGAGCAATTACAACAACCATGGCAACTATGGGTTAAAGAAAACACATAAGACGTATGATACTATTAGTATCAAAGATTTGCATAATCACTTATGGCTTCAATCTTACATATTAAATATTGAGATTATGGTGTCCCATACTTAAAAATGGGTAAGCATGAGAAGAAAAACTAACCTGCAAAACCGTGTTCCAAATCCCATAAATATACAGACGATACTCCACCTTCAAAATACATATCTCTATACTGATCAAATGCTGTATTGGCGTCTAACTCCAGTTTGCGTAGCTTATCACTTGGCATAGCTCCATCTTCTAAGGGTGGGTCATATGTGTTGCTCCAAGGCGATCTAAAAAATAAAGATAATTACAATTCATCAATAAAATCCTTTATTTGCTAAGCATTTTTTGTACAATTTTAAGAAATTCATAAAAAAAAGTCTATTCCCATATGTCTTCCTTGAGTACTCTAATTATTTAACTCAATATTGATATTACATTGTTATAAGGATGATAATACAGAACTGGACTCCTGTACAGGCTTTTATATATCTTCATACTCTCGAATGTGGTGGAAGAAAGAAAGCAGAGATTCTGTAAAACCTATCCTACATTCTCAGTGTATCGTGTTAATTAGATCCTTTTTATGATGAAATGCAGGTTTTTGAAGAGTAATTCTTTCTTCCTAGTAAGTGGTAGCAAGATTGGCAAAATGTTACTAAGGAAGTACCTGCTTCCCCTATGAGAAAAAAATGATTTCATCAAAAGTCATTTCCTGAGACCATGACTTCTGCTTTTTTCAGAGTAGTTTTTTTCTGGGTAATGGCCATTCAAAGAGTTTTGGAAGCCTTGTTTTGGGTAAAATAATAATTTAATGGGGTATACTACATCAATTCTCTTCATATAAATATTAGTGATGGAACAATAAATTGGAATCATTATAAAGAATCGGGAGAATCGACATCAGAATCAGAAATAGAATATTTGTTAGAATCTACATCAGAAATTATTTTAGAAAAGTACAATGAATAGGAATCAGCATCAAGAATTGGAAGAATAAGTAACATTTTAAAATTGGCATTGGAAACTGGAATATCTCAATAGGAATTGGAATCAGAAATTATTTTGACATTCTCCCATCACTAATATACATACCGTATATATATTCTTCACATACTTGTGTAAGAAATTCAAAAACATTCCAAACTATGAAAATTATTTTAAAATCTCAAATAATAATTTCTAAGAAGAAAAATGAAAGTTCAGAGAAGTATAAAAATTGAAAGAAATCTACAAAAAATATGAATATAAAAATATAAAATGAAAAATAAACAAACCACTTGAACTCATTCGAATAGGCTAGTTGATGGGCTAAAAATACACAGACAGGATAGGCAGAAAAGTAGGTAATAAAAATTGATAAGAAAGAAATTTATTGAACCATAGTTGTCACTTGTCACCTACTATTCATATTCACCCATTGTAACATTTAACAAAAAATTCATTTTAAAAATAAAATTGGGGAAAATAAAATATATAATTAACTTTAAAATATAAAAACAATCACAATGTCTTCAAAAGGTGATACAAGCAGCGTTTCGCATGAGAGGACTGTCTCATAAAAAGGGTATAAAAATGACAGTAATAAATAAAAAACATTCTGAAACCCAACTCCCTATCCAAAAACACAATGGAACATCCAAAACAGACTTCTCTAAAATGGTTTCACTAGCAGAAAGTTCAAGAACATGAGGATCTGATATATATATATATATATATATCTTTCTTTCTTTCTTTCTTTCTTCACCTTCCTCTTTGCCCCAAGATTGGGGGTAAGGTGCTGTACAAGCATCGGAAAAGAAAAGCAGTAGGAGAACATGACAAACGTCGAAAAGAAAGGCCAGCCTTAACCGGCCCCCTCTGTACCATTTAAAATTA
Organism: Trachelipus rathkii; assembly: GCA_015478945.1. NCBI lineage: Eukaryota > Metazoa > Arthropoda > Malacostraca > Isopoda > Trachelipodidae > Trachelipus > Trachelipus rathkii. The sequence goes on from JABUQX010008396.1 coordinate 28,070, forward strand.
GCGGAGAGCTCGTCCAACAAAGACAGAAAATCCACCCTAGAGATTCATGGAACCGACTAGGACGGACCCTCACTATGGTAAATCGTCAATGTAGGGTTCATCCCCTGGCCCAGGTGGGCCAGCAACCATTAAGCCCCCATAACAAAAACCCCGATTCTCTCCTATCATGTCACCTTATTTAATAATCTCTAAGCCTCTGCCAAACTTCACATTTCTCTCTCTTCAGACATTCGTTCACCGACTCAATCCATTTCTTCTTCGGTCTCCACAGCCGGTCGGTTCCCAACACACTGACCACTATACATCCGCTTTAACCAACCGACTATCACTCATCCTTTTCCACAGACCAAACCATCTCACATATACTCTCGTTTATTTCTCTCATTAACACCTTTCTTCACACCACACCACTCTCTAATACGTTCATTCTCTCTCTTTATCATTCTTCTCAACACCTAGCACATAACCCCTATTGTATTTTGTCCTCATTCTGAACAACATTGAAACTTAATATTATACTCTTACTGTCCTTATTCCAGAACCATAGTCTCACTACCAATACAATAACAGGTAACAACATACCTCATGTAAGACCCTAAGCACACTCGAGATTAGTCTTTGCATTCATCAACGTTTTAATTGCACAGCCACCTTCCTGCCTTCCACAACTTTCCTACTACACTCTGCATCGTCCGTTATCTTTTTCATCCAACATATATAACCTAAATATTTAACTCAGAACACTTGTTCTAGCTGCTACCCATCTAAACATAAATTCACACTGAGGAGTGTCCTCACTCACAACGCATAACCTTACTCTTATCCACGTTTACTTTCAGCCCCTCCTTTTACACACCCCTTTGACCAAATCTCGTCTACGCATCCTCTCAAACTCTCTTCAGATTCCGCACACAAAACCACAAAATCATCGACATATAATAGGTAGGGCACCTCCACTCTCATCTGCATTCTCCACCATTCTAACACACACCATTTCCTGCCTCCCCCACCTCGAATTTCCTTTCATAACCCCATCCATATACAAATTGAAATAACCAGGAGACATAACACAACCCTGTCTCTACTCCGCTATTAATCCTAACCAATCACCATTACACCATTTATTCTTTTACACACGCTTCACTATCGTCATACATACTCTGATTCCATCCATTTCAAAGCCTACCACCAAACACCAATTATCACTAACACTCATCTGCCATATAACGCTTCCCTAACATTAACTCTATATTAACGCCTGTTGCAAATCCATAAAACCTAAATACAATTTTATTCCTTCTTCCTCCTCATTTTCTCAATCATTTGTTTCAATTGTAAAAGATTTTAGATCCACACATCCTCTACCATCCTAAACGCACCTTGTATTCTTCACCAATCAGTCCTTCAGTCACTCGACGCACTCTTCGACAAAATATCCAAGCATATACCTATCCCTACAACACATACAGTAAACTTCATTATTCCCTATAATTTCTAACAGTTCTACCTACTATTTCCTCCCTTAACGGCTTATATATAAAGGGTACTAATTACCTAGCTCTCCTCCAATAGCCCTCGAACTATAATAACCCTCTATTAAACGCTTTATATTAAAACACAACTTCCAAAATCCAATCAACACCATCTCGCCTCGTTCTTGATCATTTTTATCAGCAGTATTTCATATATACCTGCATGATTTACAACATTCTTCAACTTTTTCACACTTCCCATTACTACCTCCTCCTTACTATAACCTCATCCCCAAAATACCTATTTCCTTCTTTGCGGCATCAAACCCACACACATTCACTAATCACCTCTTTCATTACTGTAATATTATGCAGATTTTACAGAAGTGTTCTTTCCACACTCCTCCTCAACAACCTACTCATCAGTTACTCATTAAGCCCAATACCTCACCTAATTCATTATTCTAGCAGATTCTTATTCTCATTCTTAACCTTTCGCGCTTCTCTCCAGAAAAAATAGCTTAATTCCCTTGTAAGTCCCCCATTCATCTCCTTCCAAACTGTTTCATTTACCTTTTATTGTTTTCTCCTATAAGATATACACTTTAGTTATTTCTTTTTTCCTCCTATATATAATTCCAAGCATCTTCTTTTGAAAGAAACTTCAATCATTTGCTTTTAGTACAATTTTCAACCACGCTTCTTATTTTACTTTTTTTACTCGCTTTCATCACCTCTTCATTATATCACACTCACTGTTAACATTTCTTACTTCCTACTTTAAGCACACTAATATAATCCACATACTTCTTTGCATCTACTACAATTGCTTCCTTGCATTTGCCCCAGATTTATGTTCAGTATCAAATTGTTCACATTCAACTTTCAACGTATTTACTAGCGAGCGCTCTTACATACTTATCTATAATTATCTTGCTCACTTACTTTACTCACTCTTAAATTTTTAACCTACTTCATTTCGTATCACTTCCCTCTCCATCCAAGCCCCCACTAACTTAATTTACATAGAACAACATAATGATTCCGATAATCTCATTCCTAAACCCCTAACTGATTTAACATTATCCATTCACATACTTCAACATCTTAAAGAACACCACCATAAACATCTAAAATCAATCATATTTTCAACATCCTTCGATACCATCTCTCCTACACAACTCTAATTCTAGTAAACTTATGGATACTCTTGTGTTTAAGAAAGTAATTAGCTTAACACATATATATCTCTACTCAAAGAAATCATCACCTTCCTACCATTCTCATTTTCTCCCGCAACCATAATTACTACCCAAAACCACTACTGTTATATCCATCCCTTTTTGTTTAGATCACCTATATCGCAGATCCATTCAGTGTCTTTCTCAAACTATTCTGATCTGTATTAGTTCTCTCCAGCCCTCCAGAACATCATTTAGATTATCCCAAAAAATCGTAATCTCTTAACATTTCCCCTCAGATTGACCATACGTCACGACCACAACCACACATACCTTGACTTTTCAAACTTAATTTAACATTAGAATTCTACTAGGACTCTAACACAATGCAAAGTCTACCATTATTGCTTTCCATACCACAGGTATCATCAAAATTGCACTCCTTCCTCTTCCTCTCGTCATTCATTTTCACCATATCACAGCACACTCACAAACATTTCACACCACCACTCACTCAATTTCTTCATTTCCTTTCAATCTAATGTTTCAGTTCACAGGAGCAAATCAATTTTGCCGCTTTCAAATACATCCATTACACCTCTCTTCCTCTTCTCCTCAACATTTTATTCCTCTGACATTCCATGTACCCATAACATTCATACAAGTTCGCCGAAAGATAGAAGGCCCGGCGGGTCACGACTTTCTCCGAGGCCTGTCATTAGCAATTCCTGGCCAAGAAATAGATGGTAGTAGGCAGCCAACCAACTATAACCGTCCCTTAGTCGGCTCCTACGACACGCAGGACATACGATGGTGGCAATTTTCTTTCTCACCACACACAGGGATATGAGTATATATAATATATTGTGCAAAAGAGGGTGGATTGAAAAGACGGGAAATTTGACAAATGAGGGAAAGAAAGAAGGTTTAAAAGAAAGTGCTGTGGTAACGGTGAAAGATCCTACAGAATAGCCATATATATATATATAATATTAAGTATATATATATAGAACTACTAAATATATAAAAATATATATGTATATAATATATAATATATTAATAATATATATATTATAATATATATATATATATATATATATATATATATATATATATATATATATATATTTTTTTTTTTTTACCGTATATAATGTATGTATAAAAAATAATAAAAATAAACCAGTAGGCCTATCTTAATAAATAAAAAAACTTTAAAAATATAATCGTACCTGTAAGAATCACCATCACGATTATAATCACAAAGTAAATAGTCTTTTCCTGTGTGTTTATCTCTTGCTACCTTTAAAGGTTGATCAACAGATGATAAAAGATCTTCACACAGACCTGGTACTAAATCAATTAAATCACTTAAATTACGTTCTATTTGCTGAGGAGGAAGCCTCCTCATAAGATCTAATGCACAATCTAATTGCTGGTCCATCTGAAAAAAGAGGAAGAATTTTTTCCTTACGTCTATTTGGTGGTACATTAAACAATTTATCACAAATTAAAATATAATTAAAAAGGAAGAATTTCTAGTTCTAAAATTTGTCATAATAAAAAATTAAATATTTTTTTTTTAATTAAAGAAAAATATTTTTAAAAAAATAAATAAATAATTAATGAACTAGATGAGCTTGACTTATTATTTTTATTTTTATTATTATTATTATTATTATTATTATTATTATTATTATTGTTGTTGTTGTTGTTGTTGTTGTTGTTAATGTTGTTGTTGTTGTTGTTTTGCTGTTGTTGTTATTTTGCTGTTGTTGTTGTTATCATTATTATTATTATTATTATTATTATTATTATTATTATTATTATTATTATTATTATTATTATTATTATTATTATTATTATTATTTTCTCTGTACAACTCTCTGACCCATACTTAACTACTATGCTCATTCTTACATGTAAACTACTGTTAAAAGTCTAAAACAAAATTCCTTCTATATCTCCCACTTTTTAAATGACCCAATTTAATCACCACCACTCATGGGTCAGGGGAACAAGGGGGCTCTGCGTAATTTACCCTTGAGGGTGAACTTTTGAGCGTACTATACCCAATCCTTGAATAGGGCTCTGCCCGTGAATGGTGATTACAACTGTAAAAAAAAAAAATCCCTTGGGTTAAGAGCAGATATGTGGCAAATGAACTGATCTCCTACTCACGACCCATCCAAAACATCATTTCTATGATTATCCCAAAAAATTGCACTCTCTTCAAAATTACCCCTCCGATGGACCATATGTCGCAACCTACACAATTTTGACCTTTTCAACTTAATTTAAACTTTAGAAATTTCTAGTAACTCACACACACAAAATCTACCATAGCTCTCTACCACAAGTCACTCATCAGAATTACAAATCCTTCTATCCCCCTTTTATTCCTTTCCACACCAACACAAACATTTCATAACACACCACTCTTTTTCACTGTTTCCTTTCATCTTTGTTTTAGTCACAGCGAGCAAATCAAATTTGCCCTTTCTAAATACATTCATCACCTCTCTCCTCTTCTCCTCAACATTTATTCCTCTGCCATTTTCATATGCCCATACAATTCATACATTTTCGCCAAAGATAGAAGGCAGTTTACGGCGATCACAACCTCCCTTCTCCGAGGCTCGCATTAGCATTCCTGGCAAAAAGAAATAAGTGGTAGTGGGCAGCCAGCTAACTACCACCGTCCCTTAGTCTCATTCTACGACACGCAGGAACATACGATGTGGGCTAATTTTTTTTCTCCCCACACATAGGGATGATAAGGGATAAGGATGTCTGTAGGTAATGTTGTCTAGAAGAGGGGTGTGGTATAGTTGCATCTATGATTGTGGATAAAAGGTAGGTGTTTCTAAGAAATATTGTCCTGGAGAATGAGTTTTTTGATATGAACGTTAGAACAGAAAGGGCAAACCATTTATTGACATTGGAATGTCATATAACATACCATATAGCAAAAAATGGGTATATATATATATATATATATATATAATAATATTATATTATTATATATTATATATATATATATATATATATAATTAATATATAATATATATATTATATATATTATATATATATATATATATATATAATATATCAGGGTTCAACTGAAATTTTGAATTTGGATTCCCTGACTTTTTATCCCTGACCTTCCCTGACTGACCAACTTCGCAAATTTTCCCTGACCAGCGTGTTCGTTACTTTTTTGGCGTATAAAAATCAAATCTCTATTAATCATTATTGCAGCCTATTTACTCAGTCATACATTAAATTATTGATAAATTTACTTTAGAAACTGTTCATAATCCTGGATGAATTTAAAAAAATATTTTATTTATTTTAGTAAATACTCAGCCTATACCTTTCCTCATAGCCATCCAACGCACTCCTATTTCCGTCATTCGACAAAGCAATTTTTTTTTATTTAAACAATAAGGAATAAAATAAAATAAAAGCTTTCATTAATGAATTAGGTGACTAACATACACTGTGATCACAAAAGTTCTTAAATGGGGAAGAATTTAGGTTACTTTTTTCATTCTCAAGCAATACTGAAATTTTGATTTTAATAGCGTCTTCTTCTGTCCAAGCTTTCAGTTTTGACATCTTTTTCTGCTCTTCAAGTTTTATTTCATTTATGAAATAATTTTCTTTTTTTCAAGCCTTTTTATTCTCTTTCTTCTTCTTGGTTTCTGTTTTGACTTTTTGAGATGTTCTTCCATATCTCCTATGGGCAGCTCTTACATTTGTCAACATTTTATGAGTAAATAGGAACTTTAAGAATACTTTCATGAGATCTTAAAGCATATTGTGCACTGTTTCTTTGAGAAATCAGACTATGTTCTTTCAGATTCTCCACTTAAAATTGCTTAATTTATAGAAAACCTCCTTCCACTGTCGCATTTTCCATGCAAATATATCAGTCCTAATTTAATAATTTTTTGCCACCAATTCGCACATTATAAATTGATTCCCAGGGTTCTATAGAACGAAAAAAAAAACTATCAAGTCTACTTAGAAAGTACAAATCACCTCCAAATAATATTTTGAATTTTATTCAAAGGTAGAATGAGCTTCACTGCAAAGTAGAGTGTATTGATTGTTGCTTTCTAGAAATATAGGGAGCAGGTCCATAGTTAATCCACATATTACATTTCATCGGCCCCATTTAAAATTTGAAGCTACCGCACTATACTGGAAACATTAATTTAAATGTTTCCCTCATCCAATATCTGCACACGAGTTTAAAAGACATTTATCATCCACCACATTTTAATGCCCATACTACTTTCCAAATCCTGTAACATCATCTTTAATGCAAAAGATGAAACTGATTGGATAAACTTGAATTATTTGGTTAGTTATTAATAGAACACTCAGGGTCATTTACAATCGGTTTAGTATGATTAGAAGGTTGATGGAATGGCATAATTTAGTGCACACACTTTCACTAATATATGTATTATTAAAACATGTAACGAAAAAGTTTTTCAATGATGGTTGTTCCTGGCCAAGTTTTTTGATTAAATTCAAATGATTTCCATTCTTGAATGTGAAACTTCCGGCTTGGCGCCCCATGTTAGATAGGATCAAAGTTCTTTTACATACTTTACAGTATGCCTTGGACCTATCAAGTCTTTACCCAACCACCTGATAAACCTCAGTTTGACGTTTGACGTCCATCCACTGGTCGTTAAAGTTAGTTATTTTTTTTTTGAAATCATTTATAAATAAATAATAAATACCTTCATCTGCACAAAAATCCAATCACTTCTTTCAAACCTCAAAAAAAAAAAAAAACACTTAAAAAGTATAAATGCCTAAAAAAGAAAAAGATATAAACAGATCAAGTTCATAAGTCATAGATCCATACCTACCATACACCAACTTCACCTTCAAATCAAAAGGATGAATTTTGAACAACCCTCTAAGAACAGAAAAGAAAGAATAGTAGGTAATTAGTGAATACTCAAAAAAATAGAAAGAAACAAAGGATAGATAGTATATTAATGGAATGTCATTCCTCGCCCAACTTTTTCATTCACTTATCAATTACATCTCTTATTCCAACAATAATATGCAGTCCAGGAAAAAAAATATATCAAAATATGCAACTTGGTCCATGGATCATTCTTCATAATGTTTTGAAATTTTAAAAATTCCTGCTTTTTTATTGTGAATTTCAAGGAATTTCCTACTGACTTCAGCAATCTTAAAACGTTTCCAACTGACCTTTCAACTGAACCAACTTTTTTTTCCCTGACTTTCCCCGACCTTCCCTGACTTCAGAAAGTGGTGAACTGGTAATATATATATATTATATATTATATATATATATATATATATATATATAATATATATTATATATATTAATATATATATATTTATAATATTATATTATATATAATATATATATATAGGTATATATATATATATTTATTATATAATATATATATATATATATATATATATGTATATATTAATTATTATAATATATATAATTATATTATATATTAATATATATATATATATATACTATATACTTATAATATATAATATATTATATATTATTTATATATATATATATATAATATACCTATATATATAATTGTTATATATACTATAATATATATATATTTACAATATAATATTTATTGTTATAAATAATATAAAAAATCATTATATATATATATATAGTATACGATTTTTAAACTAATTATATTATTGTTTAATATATATATGAATAATATATATATAATAAATATATAGCTATATATCTATTATCTAATATATTATATATCTCAATATATATATATTAAAATATATATATATAATATATATTATATGGATTAATATATATAATTGATTATAAAGTATATAATACCTCACAACTATATATATATTATAGATAATATAATAATATATAATATTAAATTATACAATATAGCAGGGTAAAATACACGTATACTTACTAATATAACTCATACCACTCACACAGCCCAATAAATCTAGTATATGATATATTACTAGACTATAATTATATCATTATATATATACTTAATTTAATTAAAATAATTAAATTAGCATAAATTCTCATTTCACATAAATAATCATCATTTAAAATATATATTATTATATCAGGCTTTATATAACTATATAAATTATATAGGAAAATAATTATATAATAATATTATTATTAATTATATAAAGGTATATTTAAAATTCCTTACCTACACATTACCATTCAATTATCTGACTTACTATACTGTTTATTTTTTCTATTACATAGCAATCTCTAATGGGATCTCTACGTTTTTTTAATGCACCTTGATTCATTTATACTAATTAATGTTAAACTAACTCTATTGATGGTAAGAAATAATATATTTGGCCGAGAACTAATGTCTATCTGAATTTAATTGTTTCAATGGACGCCACATATTTCTTTATTTTAAATGTTAGCTTTCCAATGGATTTGAAGTTTTGTAAGTAGAACCTTTTTATTAATTTTCATAGATCAATTCATCCAACTTGTACCCGACCAAGTGTCCTCAAATGAATGATTTCTTACAAAAAATAATTTCATATAATGGCCTCAAAAAGTTTTGAGGTAGGTCCCATATATAATATTAAACAAAGTTAAATGATAAAATGGCAAAATTTTAAAATAACGAATTGAATTTAAGATAGAGCATTTCTAATGAATTATAATAATTTATAGGTCAACTAGGCAGGGACCCTTTTCCCTCTATCAAAATCAAACCAGGTAGGGACCTTGTTCCCTCTATCAAAGCTTTCAACGTGGTAGGGACCTTGTTCCTTCTAAAATTAACTTAGAACATGGTAAGGGACCTTTCCCTTCTCTTCTCAAAATTAAGACGTGGCAGGGACCTGGTTCCCTCAATCAACTTTAAACGTCTTAAGAACCTTTCCTTCTTTTTTTAAACAAAAACAGTCAAGGAAACTACCCCTCTCTAATTAAAAATTAGAGAAACTTTATAAAAATTATAAACTGAATAGCTTAAAAAGAAATACTACTATTACAATTAAAAAACTAATAGTAAAGGAAAAAGTGTTATTGAATTAAACTAATACAAACTAAAGAAAACATAGTTTTTAAATGTTTAAAACGTGAAGCATAGATTTCTTTAAAAAGTGAAAACAAATTAAAAATTATATAGTGAAAGAGCAGAGACTCTTTGTGTGTTATTTAATTCATTTGTGATATCATATCACTGAAATAACGTATTAATTTACATTAAAAATTAACAATTTAAAATTGAAAACTAAAAATTAAAATTATCAATTGTGTTATATTCAGTGTCTTTAAAAATAGCATTAATTAATTTATTTATAAATATTTCTATGTATTACTATGTAACTAATGTACATTAGTAAGAAGGTACACTGGTACTCATTTCTCAAAAATAATAATTATAAACTCCTCGTACTTCCAGTACATAAACCTAGAAAACTAATATTCCCCTGACAGGGATTCGAAATAAAAAGTACATAAAACTCCAGAAAATAAAAATATTCCTGCAGGGATTCAAATAAAAAGAATGTACCTAGTACCAATGCTCAAAGAAAAAAATTATCTATGCCCCTAAGAGTATGCATGGATGATAATGACATGATTCAACTTTTGTAAATAACTTTAAATAATTAATAAACCTATCATTTTACTATTTATCTTATCCCCTCTCAATCATCTTAAATTAAATAACTTTACAAAGCTTGCATTCCCTTTAATTTTGGTAAAATCAATTAAGGTAATTATTTATAATTTTGCTTGTCGCTTATGCTTTATTGTTTATGTTTATATGTCATCCTTGCATCCTCTAATCTCCTTTTTCATATTTTTCATATCCTGCAACTGTCCCTTTGCATGAGTTTCATCACCTGCTTCATCCAAGCTTATCCACCTCTCCACTTCATCAAAATTCTAAATCTAAATCTCAACATTCCAAGTAAGCAGAAAGAGAGGAAGCATTCAAGGGTCGGATGGTTTGGCAACTTTATTCTAGGACACGATAGTGTCCCTACGGCTTCTTACACAGTAAGTCTTACAAACTCCATTCTCAATTCTTTTCTTTCAAATCTTTTTATAAAATAATATAATATCTATTATATACACTCTATATCTCTCTATTAAAATATATATATTATATATATATATATATATATATATATATATATATATATATATATATTATTAATATTATATATATTAATTTATATTTTTTTTTTTTTTTTTTTTTTTTTTTTTAGCAGAGATAAACACACCGCTCACTAGGCTAGGGCCTAATCAAAGGAGGGGGTGTTACTCAATTAAGTCCGAGCAGGACGGAGCCAAGCCATAAGAGAGAATTAGTAAACATCGCTCCGGCACCCGGACCAGTTAGCGAACCTGGGACCCTCAGCTTAGGATGGCGAGTGCTCTTGGGCCACTGAGCTACCGGGTACGCTTTTATGTAAATAAATATAATATACCTAAAAAAAAATACATATACATATATACATACATATACATACATAAATACACACATATGCACATACACACATATACATATACATATAACTACCAACATTAACAATATCAATCACTAGCAGTATTATCAATAATTATAATGATATTCAAATTTAAAATTAATAATATTTCCATCACTAACATAAAAATTATTATCAATAACACTTAATTATAACACTAATATACATTAATTAAACGTCCTTATAGTATATTATGACTATATCACCACTAATACTTGTTAGCACTTATTATCATTATTATCACTAGATTGTATAGAACACATATGTTGGGGGATGGCATCAGCTGCAGGTATTTTAATACGCTAATCCAATGTTGTGCAGGAGAAGACGAAAAAATATAATATATATATATATATTATGATTATTATTATTGAGTTTTAATATTATCCAAAATTCCTAATATTTTTTTAATTAATCAGCAAAATAATCGGCAAAAATTTCTGAGGACGATTGAAAAAAATATGCCGATGACGATGACGATTAATCGTCCCATCACTACTAGTAAGAGGTCACGCCTGATAGCCATGCAAGTCTATCCACAGGTGGTGGGTTTCTATGACACAGGTTCCCCAAGCCTGAATATGAGTTGTTTATTCCAGGTTCATAGCCCTGTTTGTGGGTATCTTAATGGATTCCAAGCTGAAGTGCATCAAACAACAAAGAAACAAATACTATAAGTTCAAATCAGAGTTGAATTGAACACTTTAGACAAGAAGTCCCAAGTTATAGCAAGTCTTAGCACATTGTGAGAAATATTTCATTAACAAATTTAAAATTTTGCAGATTCTTTTAAAGTGTAATTTCGTCCAGTGGATGTGGTTGCTGGCACAGGAAAGACTGCAAGTACATGTTGTTCAGGACTTCAGTATGTGTGTCTATTTAAAGACCAAGAAAAGGAATTTGCAGGACCACATGGATGCATGAAATTGACAAGTGCATCAATCATATTGCTCAACTTAAATTTCACAAATGTTGCCAATCCACCAGTGATTATCATATATACAAGCAACATATTGTCCTGGCTGAAGATCAGACATTTGTATGTTGAAACCATGTTCTTTCTCATGTGATTTAGAAACATTAGCCACAAATGATGTAGAGTCATTTGAAACCCTACTTACACATATTCTATTTGCATCTATTGGTTCAAACTGATGATTTTCTCAAGTACCAGCAACAGTAGAAGTATATTAAAATTGTTCCTGACAAAACCTTGCAGACTCGACCCAATATCATCTTTCAAAATAAAGAAGAACCTTACATTTTTATATTTTTATCACAAAATTTAAACAAATCTGCAGGAGAAAGAATTTTGACTTTCTTTTGGCCTTTGAAGGCTTGCACGTGCTGATAGCCTTTTTGCTGTACCACCAATGCCATCACAAGGTGACTTACTGTGGTTAGTGGCAAAGAAATTCCACTCATCCTTGATGCAGAAATCCTGATAATGATTACAAAGATTCGCAAAATTTTTGAAATTTTTATATTGCAGAGTTCACACTGAAATTTTGAATTTGAATTCCGACTTTCCCTGACTATCCCTGACCAAATCCCCAAATTTTCCCTGACCAGCGTGTTTATTTTTGGCATATAAAATATCTATTAATCATTATTGTAGCCAATTTACTCAGTTCATACATTAAATTATTGAAAATTTACTTTAGAAATTGTTCATCATCATGGACGAATTTAAAAAAAAAAAAAAAATTCTAGTATTCGGCCTATACCTTCCCCATAGCCGTCCAACGCACTCCTTTTTTATTTATACAAAAAGAAAATAAATTAAAAAGCTTAACATTAATAGCCTGGTGAATAATAAGTACACTGTGAATACACAAAATTTTGTTTCTAAATGGGGATATTTAGGTTAACTTTTTCTTCTCAGCATCTGAATTTTTGATTTTATAGGCGTCTTATCATCATCTGTCAAAGCTTTCAGTTTTAACATCTTTCTCTGCTCTCTCTACAAGTTTATAGATCTGTATGGTGATAATTTTTCTTTTTTCAACCTTTATATTCTCTTCTTTTTGGTTCTGTTTTTGAACTCTTTGAGATGTTCTTCATATCCTCCCCTGGGCAGCCTTTCATTTGTCAAACATTTTTTGAGTGAATAGGAACTGTTAATTGAATACTTTTCACATGAGATCTTTTAGAATTGGTGCACTGTTCTTTTAATGAGAAATCAGACTTATGTTCTTTCAGATTCCTCTACTAAAAATTGCTTTATTTACAGAAAACCCTTCCACTGTGCATTTTCATGCGAAAATATCAATCCTAATTAATAATTTGCCAAATCACTCATCATTACAAAAATATTTGCCTTTTAAAATTCAAGGGTGAATGAGCTTCAATAATGCATAAGTAAGAGTGTATGGTGCTTTTTTGCTTTCTCTCAGCAACAGAAATCTGTGAATTCGGTTATTGGTTGTATAATCAATGCCTCTAGCAATAAATCAAATCTTTGTTTCCTTGTTTTCTGGCTGATGAAAAATATACTAGGATCCAATGATGAGAGCCCTTGGAAAGGCTTGTACTTCAGAGGACATCTTTCTAATATCTTTTCTGTATATTTTGATTAGCAACAGTCTGGCATTCAAGTTTGAATTTTAGGATATTACTTTCATTAAAGAAACCTTTCCATAATATAGAGTATGAGACATTGTAAATCTGTGAACAGGAATAGGACATGAAGTGGGTTAATTTGTACAATTTGTTTCAGAAAAATGGTTCACATTCTAAGGAAAGCATTTTAAAAAAAGCCAGTTTGCATTTTAGAAATAGCGTCAGGCGAGGTGACTTGGACCACTTTAGGTATAACTTCGTCTCCCGACTCTACCCTAATGCACTTTTTGGATTTTTTTTTTTTTATTTTTTGAAAATCAAGGCCCTATAGTAGGTCAAAGCACACAAAAAAAATAATTAGTGAATAATTCTTAAAATAAAATATAGTTTTATATTAAAGTTTAAAAATAAAGCTCAGGTCACCCCGAGCTTGGAGGGGTGAATCGGACCCCCTGAGGGGTTAATCGAACCATCTGTTAATTCCTCTTTTACATATAAATTCAATTTTATATTTTAATTTTTACTTAATATAATAGTTTATCATATTAAAATTAGTAATAAGTAATAAAAATGTCAATAATGTACATAAAAACAAGAATATCACAATAATTTATTTCATACACTTTTTAAATACGTCAAAAATTTTGAACACACTTTGAAAATTCTTAATCCTATTATGAAAATTTTCATTTTTTTATTTTAATTTTTACTTAATATAAGTAAATATTTATTATAGCTATTTAAATTAATTATACGTAAAAAAAACGTCAATAATAATATGCAAAATACGAAAAACAATGGTGGTCCGATTCACCCCATCATCAATTTTTACAGCGGGTGAATCAGACCAAGTTATTAAGGCCCCGTGATTTAGCCACTAATACTGTTTGGTACAAAAATTTATTTTGCCAGTTTAAAGCTAACATACTCGAGTGTATACACTGAAAAAATAATTAAAATCCATCCACATTTTTCATTTTATAAAAAGTTAAAAAACATTTTTCAAAAGTGAAATTCTATTGAAGGGCATTTTGTACCCTAATTTATTATATTTTTTAAAAATATGAAAACTTTCTAGAATTAAAGATGATCTAAATAAAACTTGTAGTACTACTGCGTGGCTATTAAATGAGCGAAAAAAAAAAAAAATATTTTTTATTTTATTTAGAGTGGACCGAATCACCCCTCTAAAAGAGGTGAACCCGGTTACCCCGCCCAACGCTACATCTTTGGTTTGAACAGAAACATTTTGTAATGATTTTGTGTTGAGAGATTTTCGGCTGTCAATAAATATCTTTATTGCATCATAAATACTTAAAACTCTGTCAATAGAGGCCACATTTTCAAGCCATCTGGTTGTACAGTGTTTTAAAGGAAAAACAGATTTTGCAGTAACTTCAATGAACTCAACATGGCAGGCTGGTAAATCATTGAAAAATATGTAATAAACATCGGCCAACTCAAAAAGTATCTACCGGTGATCACACACTCTGCATAGTCATGTACCACAGTTTTATTTTGGCTACCTCATGGAATAGCATGTAGTCCACAAACACCAAAATATATTAATTAGTTAGGTGGTTTTTCCCCATACTAGAGTATTTTCTTCCTTGATCTTTTTCATCCATTTTTTTAATAAAACTCAAATTGACATTGGGACCATCCATTGAAACTTGGAGAATGTTCTTACGTAGTAATGGCTTTATTCCTGCAATGAAGTTGTCTAGAAGGTCTTTTGCTGTGGCTCTACCCAAAAAACACTATTGAAATATTCAGTACACACCCTACTTCTATTGACATAAAAAAAAAAAACATTACAAATACTGTTCCATTTTTTGTCCTTTTTTTGAAGTGTCTTAATTCAAAGATTCATTGAAAAGAAACAAGAAATCATCCCACTGAGACATAAATCGGTCCTTTTATTTTCATTAGAAAAATAGGGGCGAAGTTATCATTGGTTAATGAACACATAATATTTTTAACATTTTCGTCTGCCCCATGAATTCTTAAAATTTTATAAACTACTGCACTATCTGGAAACAATTTAAATTTTTCGCCTTTACTCTCCCCTACAACGAGTTTAAAGACATTTTATCATCCACCACCTTTAATACCCATAGTATTTCAGATATAGTTTATGGTGATAATAAAATAACATCTTTACTGGAGCAAAAAGACGAAACTGCTATTATTTTTACTTGGTTTGCTGCGCTTATTTTAATAGCTTTAATAATGAACACTCAGGGTCATTTGACAAATATTCGGTTATGGGTATGATTTTTTATAGAAATATGATAGTTGATCATATGGCAATATTATTATCTATGTGCACACACTTTTCACTAATATTTTGTATTTTAACTTCCTTAGCAGTTATCTACTTAACAAAAGTTTTTCGAATGGATAGGTTGGTCCTGCCTGAGTTTTTGAATTAAATTCAAAGGTTTGGAGTTAATTCCACTTCTTGAATTGTAGGAATTGACTGCGTGGCTTGGCGTCCACACATAGTTAGAATTAGAGGCAAGGTAGTGTCTTTGATTATACATAACTCTTACATGTTTAATGCCTTGGAAAACTATCAGGTCCATTACTCAACCACCCGATAAACTGTGTTACCTGATAAACTGTGAATTCAGTTTGACGTCCAACCATTAGGTCGTTAAGGTTAGTTTTTTTGTTTGAAGTCATTTTTATAAATAAATAATAAATACTTCACTGCACAAAAATCCAAAATCACTTTGTGCAATACCTCAAAAAAAAAACACCTCAAAAGTATAAATTGGTTCAGAAAGAAAAAGATTTATTTAGGAGAGCATATTATATGAGTTCCATACAGTCACCCTAAACACATCTCATATACGAGGTACCAATCACCTTCAATAGGAAGGATGAAATCGGAACAACCTCTATGGACATAATAGGAAGAATAGTAGGTAATAGTGAACTAAAAATAGAAAAAAAAACAGGATGAGAAAGATTTATTTGTGAATAAGATTGTTTCTAAGGCACGTTTACCATCTACCTTTTTTCAATCTACTTATCAAAATACTCATACTCATTCCACAAGTTAATTTTTAAAGGAAAAAAATATATCAATAAATTATTGTAACTTGGTCCATGGATCATTCATGTTTTGAAATTTTAAAATTTCCCTGACTTTCAGAATATCTTAAAATGTTTCCCCGACTGATTTTTTTTTCCCCTGACTTCCCAGAAAGTCTGAAGTTGAACCATCACTGAAGTATGTTATATATTTTAGTTCAGTGCCCTCTTTAAGTTATCAATTAACTTTGTCAAAAAAAACATGAACAGCAACAGTACCATGCTTTAAGGTATCACCGATTATGTAGATGCTCATGCATTCGACTTGCTGGTTAAGATCAGAAAGTAGACAGCAAAAGGATGCAGAGTTGCCTGACTATTTTCCCAGTGAAATCCTTAAATTGAATCTTGAACCACAAAAAGAGTAGTTTTCAGAAAAATCCATTAACACAACAATTTCACCAGGATGTAAATTATTTTTAACTGTTTTAGGATACTGAGACTGATGCTTCGAAATGTAGTAATGAGTAGAACGATCAGCGATTTTTGTCGTCAATTCTGCAATGAAATCCTCAAGTATCAAGTGATACACAATCTATTTGCACCCACTGCTTAAATTCAACTGTTTCTTCTGGATCAAAATCAATGTAAACCTGTCAGAAATATCTCAGTTTATAATCTTCTGTAATAATTCTACTTACAAGCATCAGCTTTAATTTTGGTGAATCACACACAAGCAAACTGAGTGCATTCCAGATGAGCCAGTTACACACCATTTTGGTCTTAATTCGCAAAACTTTGTAAAACCGACCTCAGGACCAAATTTACTATTATAAGCAATAAAAACTGAGGAGTTTGGTAAGATTGTTTCTGAACTTTTTCATTTTATTCTCACTGAAACATAGTTCTTTATACCAGGAGAAAGACGACTGAATTCATCATCATCTAAAAAATTGACAACACAATTTTGTATAAACAAACAAAACTTTCCCCATTTTTTTATGAGTAACTGGCAAAGCCCCACCTTCTACTTTTAATTTTCTGGCTGTTTTTACCATTCTTTGTGAAACATCAAACTCAGCCATTGTCTTCTCAATGAACCAACTATTGGGTGTTAAAGTCAGAATTTGCAACTTATCGGCATAATTGGTTGAGACTGTTAATTTTGCTTTAAGCTCTTTCAAAAGATCATCTAAATCATGACAATTTTTACAATTATTCAACGAATATCTACCCTTTGCAATATGCAAAGAATTAAAACCCCCAACAATAGCAATATTTTTTTTTTGGCTAACAAATCTTGAACCTCAGCTACTTTACGTCTTGCATATCCTTCACAGTCTTGTTTACTAACCCTCTGCAAATTTAAAGGAGAAATACCAAGGAATGTTATAGCTACTTGTATTTATGTCTTCAACAACTTCAACTTGCTATCATCATCACTAGATGTTTATGATGTTGAGGGTGTTAATAAAGGGCCTGTGGAAGGCAATTCTAATATAACCTTTCGACAACTTGGGCAAACTTTTTGACCTGATAAAATGTTCTTGCTTGTAAAACTCTTAGTTTGTCAGCAACTGCTACATTTAGAGCTCTTAAAAATTTTCTTGTATGATGGCTTTGCTTCTCGAATGGATTGCAGCAATATCTCTATAAAAATTCAAATTTGAATAAAACTTCTTGTTCATGATGGTAACAAACAGTTCATGAATCATAAAAAAAAAATTCACTATGTTTAGCCAACAGTTCATGGAAACTTTACTCAAGTCCTTTTATTAATTTACACCCTTTTCTGTGACTAAAAGTAGGCAAATTACACTTTGAGTTCTTCAAAAATCCAACAGTACAAATTGATGTCTTCTGTTAAATCTGAATCCATTGTACTTGAGAGTTTAATCAAAAATTTTTATACAAACAATTGTAATACTACTACTGCTTCACTTCACAATTTGTTAAACAAATTTCCTGCAATGAAATAAAATCACTAGTGAGATGAAGAAACAGCAGATTAATTAAAAACAAGTTTAAGAATAAGTGAAAATTTTGATTGTGCAAAAATGAAAACCTTTTATTTACCAACAATACGTGAAGTAAAGAGAATGTCAAACAACAGAGAACTTAAATGTGTTTAATACAGTCTAATGACAAAAACTTAATCTTATTTCATAAGACACCAAACATAAACTAGTATTAACTGATAGAGAAAATTGGGGAAAGTTCTATATTTGAATCAATGTATATTTTGTGAAAAAAATTTTTAAGTTCAAAAAAATTTCTAAGTTCAGAAAAGTTAAGTTAAGTTAAGTTTTTTAAGAAAATTCTTTAGTGGCAAGCTTCTGGAATTATGCCAGAAGCTTGCCACTAAAGAATTTTCTTAAAAAACTTAACTTAAGTTTTCTGAACTTAGAAATTTTTTTGAACTTCGAAAATTTTTTCAGAAAATATGCACTGATTCAAATATAGAACAATACCGAAAATTGTGCTCTTTCTAATAATAAAATCAAGAAAATCGTTTGTGATATATTTCTGCACTGTTAGGTCTCATTCCAGGCCCTCTAGTTTATGTTATGATAGGTTTTGTTAGGTATATAGAGAAAATCTATGTATACTTAACAAATCTTATCATAACCTGAAATAGGATGGCCTTAAAATGAAGCAGGAGGCCCACTAATTATTTTTATAAGAAAGTCTGAGAAAATTTAAACTTAGAGAGGCTGTAACTTTTTTTCCTAAAGACTTAAATCATTTTTGTTTTCTTTTATGCTTCATTATTATTTTTTTTACAGAATATCCTATGATTTTTTTTTTTTTTTAAATTAGTTTTTTTTTATAAGAAAATCCTATAGGAGTTTTAACAACTTTTAGAGGCTGTAACTTTTTTTTTCTAAAGAGACTGCCATGTTTATTTTTTTTATTCTTCATTATTTTTTTAGAATATATATATCCTGTGATTTTTATAAAAATTGGGGATGAAGCCCTTCTGCACTAATATTACCAAAAATAATAATAAATAAATAAATAAAAATATTGATCAGTTTTTCAGAAAAAAAGTTAATCTCTCAAAGTTTGGAATTTTCCTATAAGGTTTACTTATAAAATAAAAAAAAAAATGAACAGGCCAAGAAGTCGGTTTAAGACCATCCTAGTTCAGGTTATGATAAGATTTGTTAAGTATACACAGATTTATTCTATGTATATTTAATAAAATATATCAACCTGAACTAGAAGAATCCTAAATGGAGACAACCTCGATGAATCAACAATGCCCTAAACCTAGACCTAACCTTGATTGAGTTCTAGCACCATGGTTATGCTACTATTTCTTTTACAGTCTTCCCTTGCGCCTATTTTATAAATTACAATAAAAAGAAATTCCTGTCAGTTTTTTTTAATAAGAAAACCTTATGGGGAAAATTCCAAACTTTGAGAGGCTGTAACTTTCTTTCCTAAAGAAACTGTGGATCATTTATTTTTTTTTTTAGAGTCTATGCTACGATTTTTATAAAAATCTGTTTAGAGGCCCTTTCTTTAAACAATTACTGGTTAAAATTTTTGAAGCATTTTTTTTTTTAAATTTTTCTTTAAAATATATATAAAAAATGTAAGAAAATCAATAGAAAAAACTTCAAATCATTTTTTTTTATATAATTTTTACAAATTAAATATTAATATTTTTAATACAGTATATAAATGATTCAGATTGAAAGGAAATCCACAATTACCATGATCTATTTCAACAGATGACTTTCAATGCAATAGGGTAGAAGGACATATTTATTCCGCAAGTAAATAAATTTATATTCATTTGTGACACTTTTCACTTTAATCAATATAAAGTGTCACTTATATTCATTTGGGACACTATATATTTGATTTTAGCATTGGAAATAACACATTTTTGGGGTTTTATGTAAGTTTCATAAAAGTCGACGAGAAGTTTCTCGCCTACGGTTACCAAAATCACTACTGATAGGCCTAATCACTCCCAAAAAAATTTCTTCCGTCGGACTAAAGCCTCTTATTGTAATCACTAATTCTAAAGATAATTCTCTAATTAAGAAAAGACCTTAATTTATTCCCTCCAAGTAACACCCCAAATTCAACAGCCTATCCAAATTAGTAAAGGTCTAATAAAATAGTCAATTAACCTTTTTAATACAGATAGACCAACCTTTCACTAACGTAGCCTTTCAAACTACAAGCCTACAGACAGAATGACATACTAATGTTCAATGAGCAGTTAACATAGCTTACAGAGCTATCCCAAAATATTTTACTACCAATTCAAATATTTTCATTTGTCACATAACACATAAATTATAAAAAGATTCCTTAATTTCTTGAAATATTTTACATTCACTTCTAACAATCATGAATCTGTCATGTCATGATCATAATCATGGATCTGGATGAAATCAAAAATTTTTGTAATCTCAATAACAATTTTGGTTTTTTTAAACACTCGTTTCACAATAATATTGAAAAGTATTTTAACCATAATGGATGTCTTACTTAACCAAAAATCAATATTTCTATATTCCGCTACTTTCTTATTTTATAAATTAATATCTTAAAAAAAAAAAAAAAAAAAAAAAAAAAAATAGTTTTGGAATCAGAATAAGAATATATTATTAAAACATATGAAAATGAGAGACATCAAGAAGTGATATTAAAATAATTAAAAAATAATTGAAATATTGAGTCTATACTCTACCTATAACTTTGGTTTTGATTTTTTCAAAGATTTATGCTCTTTGATAAGTTCTCATAAGTAACTCTTCCTGTAGTTCCAGGCAGTTTGAAGTGGGACATGTGATGAGGGAGTCTGTGGCTGCAGCGATACAGGCGAAGCGGGTTGTAAAGCATTTGAAGAAAACGAAGAAGAGGAAGGAGAAAGCGTCGGAACAGGTATGTAGCCTCATCCAGAGTTGGAGTTGTAGGCAGTGGTAGTGGTGAGGGTGGTGGTGGGAGAAGTAGTGGTAGTGATGAAGTAGTATTGGAAATATTTTATTCTTGTATTAAACTTTCCTATTTTGCTATAAGCTATTTTCGATTGAACTAGGGATTTTAAAACATTTAAAAAAAATAATAATAATCTTGTCCCTTTGTATTTACACTATGATAATATAAAATTGTATCCTTCTGGAGACTTACTCGGCTTTAGATATATATTTTTTGTTAGGCAGCAGCGAAAGAGTGTTTTTTGAAAATGACAGATAGCACACTTAGGTCAGAGATCGGAGCACACTAAAAGCTAAAAAAATATAGGAGTGCGCTATAACAGTGAATTATTTATAAAGTTCTTAAATTTGCAAGAAAATAACCTTAAGTATATTTATGTTTTATAGGTTTAAGTGAATAGGCTTGATTAATCTTACCTTATTAAAAGATAGAGTATACTATTGTCCAAGCTTGAATCAAGATAGATTCTATGATATCAAGCTAGTCCTAAATCTTTATATTATATTCTGATTTTAGCAGGGCTAGTTTGTTAGGTTTATTCTATCTATTCTATTTAATTATACTCTACCTATAACTTTATCTCCCTAACCTTGTTTTAAGTTTGGTACAAACCACTCTTTAGATGATAATAGATTATTATGGCCTTAAGATTTGAACTTTAACTACTTAACCCCTTTAACTAATAAAGACAAGGCTCCATTCCAAGTAAGATTACTTTGGAAAACGTGATTTAAGCTATTATTTAAACGTTAGGTGAATTTTATTATTGATTTGAAACTTTTAGTTATTTAACTATTTATAATTTTAAACAGAATAGACATCTCATCTGTGTGGCCTAGAAATTTAGAGAAGAAACGCTGAGTACACACTTCTCCGGGTTAAAACGAATACTATATTAGTTTAACCTGGTGAAACGGCGCTAAGGTGCTCCTGGTGCTCTTCAGGAGACTTATTGGTGATGAGGAGGTCATCGAGATAGGCCAGGCGAAAGGGAGGCCTCAGAGTACCGTGTTGATAAGCCTCTGGAACGACTGAGCTGCGTTGCTGAGGCCGAATGGCATCCTGATGAACTACTCAAAGAGACCAAAGGAAGTAATAACTGCCGTCTTTGGAATGTCCTCAGGTGCAACCGGGTTCTGGTGGTAAGCCCTAACCAGATCAACATTAAAAATGATGGTTGTTCCATCTAGGTGGGAAGTAAAGATTGGATATGTGGCACCGAAAAGCGGTCAGATGTTGTAGAAACATTAAGAGCCCTAAAATCGCCACAGGGTCTCCATTCTCCAGTCACCTGTGGTTCCTTTAGGACCATGTGCAGTGGAGAAGACCAGCTGCTCTTGGAGGGACACACTGTCCCAACTCCAGGATATACTCAAACTCAGCTTTTTCTTCTTTGAGCTTCTCTGGTGCGAGACGTCGAGCAAGGCGAAGGTGGGGGCACCCGTGGTCTCAATGTGGTGGAGAACTGAATATTGGCGGGGGGGGGGGGGAGAAGTGGAAGAACAGGGACGCAAAAGAGAGGGAAATTCTTTCTGAAGGAGGGTGAACAAAGGAGAAGAATAGGTCGGAGGCGGGACCTCGGAAATGCTTCCGAAGGCAGAAGGAGTAAGTGAACTTGAAGAAGTGCTTGAGGTGGTGCCATCCACCAAGAACTTGTTTCCAAGACCGACAAGGAGTTAAAAGTGGGAGAGGAAGTCAGCCACCAGAATGGGCTGTGCCACATCGGCGACAATGAATACCCACCGGAACTCTCTCATGAGGGAGAGGTCAGTGAGCATAAACGTTTTCCATAAATGGCTTTAGAAGAGCCATTATCAGCGTGGAGCTTGATGTGAGGAAGAGGTGCAGCAAAGCCGATGTGAAGATCTCTCGGAAGAATAGATATTTCCGCTCAGGTGTCAACAAGGTAAGAGAACTTGGTGGTGTAATCGTACATCTTGAGAAGCGAGGGAAGCTGTATAAAAGGAGGGTCAGTGTCCCCAGCCGCTTCAACTAAGACTGGCCGATGGTTTCCCTGAAAAAAAAGCAGGGGAGGGGAAGCACTTTTTGGCTTGGTTGCCAAAAGTGTGGTGGTAGTATCAATACCCGTTCGGGTAAATGGTCCTACGAGAGGAGGGAGATCTCCCACGAGAGGAGCCCTTCTTTCCAGAGAAAGAACTGGAACGTTTGGTAGTGAACCTTATGCAGGAAGCCAGGAGTCTGACTTCTGTTAGTAAGGTCAGCAATGACTCTCTCCAAGGCAGACAACCTTGCCTCTGCAAGGGCAAACTGTCCTGGAGGAATATCCTCTTCAGTAGGGGAAAAGGAAGTGCAGCAGGGGAAAGTGTAAGGGTGAAGACAGCGGATATCTGAGGTGCATGCACCCTCAGCATCCTATCTGCCATTTCAACTACAACCTGGAAACTTAGTGCGTGGTCTAAAGAGACCAAGACATCCTGGGCAAACAGAGACATCTTCTGCAAGAAAAGATATCGAATAACCGGCTCCTCTCTTGCAGAATGAGTGTCGCCCAGGAGAGCTAGCATGGAGACTAGTAACTCAAAAGGAGTTCTGTCTCCCAAGGTTGCTAACACAAGGAGCTGCTCAAACTTGGCCTCCTGAGAAGGGGCCAAGCAGGTTATCAATACTCCTGCTCCTTGAGGGTTGTGTAGGGGGTTAGGGAAGTGGAGAGAGTGCCGAGACTATCAAGAACCTTTTGTAAAGAAGCGTGGGATAGGATAGCCATGAGTCGGTTGTATTTATCCCGCTCTGATTCTCCCACAGGTAAAATAGCTTCAGTCTGTAGGAGCTAGAGTTCGGGGTCCTCTGCATGAAAAGGTTGAAGATGGGGAGTATGGGATGCTGCTGGTGTGTGTTGGGGCCTCGTCTGGCATTTTGCTTGCCAGAGAGAAGGTGAAAAGTGAAACAAGAAAATAAGAGTGGAAAGTGCTGCGCAGTGTGTGTGTGGGGGGGGGGTGAAATACCGTACAATGCAAAGTATTTATAAAAAATAATAATTAATACTGAAAGGAAATGTAAAAGTATCAATAAAAATATTATGCACGTAAATAAAAATTATGGAAATATAATGCTTGTAAAAAAAAAAAAAAAAAAAAAAAAAAATAGAAGAGTCTATAAAAGTCGGATTTAAAGTCCCATTTTTACAGATGGGTGATTGGCTTCAAATTGATTTATCTAGTAGTTGAAGTGGTATTAACTATTAACATAGAGATATTATTAGTACTTCAATCCATGTTATAATTTTCGGACCACCTTGTGTGTGTGTGTGCAGTGTACCTTTCCCGTCAAAATTTCCCGGCAAAAAATAAAAACATATTTAAGTTGCTTTTTATTTAGCAAAATTTATTTCTAAAGATATATATTTTAAGTATTTATCGTGGTAAAATTTTTTTTAGGAAAATGACTAATATTTGTTTTTGAAATATTGCTGGATTACTTTATGCTCGAAAACGTCATAAAAAGTACATGAATTTATTTTCAATTCTAAAAGGGCATATCAGAAAATTGACCCGACAATATTCCTATCTATCTGACCTACTGGTAATATATATACTGTGCTATTAACAGAAGAGGAAGAAACCCAGCAAGTTAGAGAAGAATTCATTTACTCATTATATATTTTTATTTAATAGAAAACTATATAACGTAAAAATTTTCCAATAAATATTTGTAAATTTATTTTTCCAGTAAACTTTAAAACCAAGATATATTTGAATTCCCTCTTTAATTTTTTTCTTCATTCTGATTAAATTTTCTGTTAGATAATTTTTACCAACCTTGTGAACTAATTGGAGTAGTTTCTTAAAATAATAAAATAAATAAATAAATAAAACCTAACCCGGTGTCTTTGGTACCAAAAAATCTAAATAATGTTTTTTGAGTTCAAAAATGATGTAACGAATTTCGTTAATGTACATTTTGGTGTTAATAAAGTTATAGTCGAAACCCTCTGGTACCTTTAAGTCAAGCAATTTATTCATAAATTCATTAACAATGAAGGGCTTTCCAAAAATTCTTTATTTAACAAGTCCAATGCTATCTTAATTATCACTAGATATTGACAAATGGCTCACAACTTTTAAAGCATAATCCTTTAAATAACTAATTAAATATGTTAACTTAGCAGCATTCGATAAATTAG
Organism: Trachelipus rathkii; assembly: GCA_015478945.1. Classification (NCBI taxonomy): domain Eukaryota; kingdom Metazoa; phylum Arthropoda; class Malacostraca; order Isopoda; family Trachelipodidae; genus Trachelipus; species Trachelipus rathkii. Next base: position 53,992 of record JABUQX010008396.1, read on the forward strand.
CACGGTACCTATAGTATTTTGAAACTTATTTGCAAAATTATGGTACATTAACTTATTACTACCTAAACCGTCAAAATAATCACAAAACAAAGGAGGCAGTTTACCTTGACTAATGTTAATTTTAGAAACAGCTTCTATAAACTCTTCAGTACTACTATTTAAATCAGCTAATTCATTTTTTACATTTTTATTACTATATTTACCAAAAAGAAATAGTTCCACTGACAGATCGAAATAGTATCCCACTTGACCTTCTACTTCTTTTATAAAAAGCAGACTCTATTTCATCTATTTTATTGTTATACATTAATTCTAAAACATCATTGTCAACTATTTTAATCTGTGACGCATCATAGTTAATAGTTTCTAAATTAATTTTAAAATAGGAGCCTGGATATTTTGTTCGCTCTATTTTTTTTATCTCTTTAATTGTATTTGTTATTTTATGCTTATTAATGATTCTTTTACTTTTTAATAAGCTAATAGTAATTTTGAATTTCTCAACGGCTCAAAAATTCGAGATTCTTCTTCTTTATCCATATTGCTATACATTAATAAATAAAAAAGCTAAATTTAATTTAACCATGTAGAAAACAATAATAACTAAGTCTACTATAATTATAGTAAAACTTAAAATAATAATGGTAATATATATATATATATATGAACAATTGATTATCTATATGGTCTTACTTGAGTTTGTTGTTTTCAAGTTTTGTTGCTCTTTGATAGTTCTTGTAGACATAGATAACTCAGACTGAGGCTTTAGTTATTAGCACTTACTAAAACTTAGTAGGTAAATTGGTTAGCTGAAGGTAAAGAGAATAGAGATAAATTGAAAAGTGGGGGAATGAAAATAATTTACCTCCATATCTTTAACATTTTTGATATTAATTTGAATTTGAACACGTGCACCGGTTAGGACCGTAACTAAATCAAAAGTGATCTTTTTTGATATTGTCTAGCAATATCAATTAGTTATAGTAGTTATTAACGTTAGATGGCATGTGTGACCATAACTTAGTTATTAATGCATGTGGATGGATTTGGGTATCATATTTATATATCTTAGCTTTGACTAAGCCAAATTGGTGAATTTGTAGTTACAACAAATTGACAAGCCCTAGCTAGGGTGCTTTGTGGATTTGCATGAGCATCGTTTGGGTAGTGGGTTGACTTGGGACAGTCTCGATAGGCCCATGTGGCTTTTTACTGTCTCTATATTCTTAATGTCTTAATGTCTAATGTCTTAAAGTACAAAATTCATTAAAATAATATAAGATATTATACATCGAGGCATATATGAGTTTTTATATCCTACATCTAAACACGGTTCTAAAAAAAAATAAATAGAAGAGATATAAGTAAAGTGATAATAATTTTTATTAAAAAAAAAACAAAATAGAAGATATATATATATATATATATATATATATATATATATATAAAAATAATATATAATACATAATAACTACATACATATATAATATATATATATATATATATATATATATATATATATATTATATATATATATTATATATATATATATATATTATATAGTATATATATATATATATATATAATATATATGTGAATATATAATAGTTTATATAATATGATATACCTATGTACTACCACTTACCTTGATCGATATTAACATATCGATTTATCGATATTTGATATATCAGGATACGAATAAAAAAAAAGTCTTGTGTCGTGCATTGAAATTTTGAATGCCATGGAGCACGAACATTTTCTCCTGTTCCGTACTACCCTGTCCTGTGGTGGTTTGGTTTTATTCTTTCACTGGATATCAACGTTATTCGAATATCATATATCGATTAATCAACATCATTGATGTAGACCTAGTTTAAAAAAATTATATTTGTAATTCTTATAATTTAACGATGTTGCAATTCATCTTAATTTGTATTCAACCTTTTATTTTTAGTGTAGATAATAAAACTACATTTGGGTCTCTGGGCGTTTATAGCGGATTAAATCCAGTTAATTAAGGGACATCAATTATGAGATTACTATTTTGTCACTTTATTTTTCAATGGTAATATTCGTGAATATTTAAAATTAAGTCCGTAAAGTTATTCAGACGCCAGCATTGGATTCCAAGTTTACCCTATATATAAACTTTATGGATTCTCACTGCTAATCATCAGACACATGTGCTATAAAATAAATAAAAGACACATAAAATACGTATATTTTTAAATATGTGAAAATATAATAAAGATGCAAAAAAGATGCATAATGGTTTCAGAACAATAAAAATAAAAAATCCCGATAATGCAGATTGAGGATGCAATATCGACATACGATATATTAAGCCGTTTTCGTTTTTGCAATTTGTGCTAAGCTGGATAAGAAATGCTAATCCAGTTTTAGCACGATTTGGGCATAATCGACCGATTGTTACAAAAATTTGATCAGCTGTTCTAATGGAGCACGTGGTTTTGGAATAAACAAAAATACAAATGTTTTTATTACAAATAATTGATCATACTAATGTGATGGAGTTTATCGATTGGAAGAAATTAGATTTAAGACCACTCATGAATGAAACTTCATCAAATCAACGACTACTCGCCGCAATCTATTATGTTTACATTTTTTTTCGGTTACATTTTCCTAAAATTTACGGTAGGCACGGAAAGAGCAACCGTTACAGAATTTAGGAAATTCCTAACGTTTGTTTAGCATTTTACTAAATTTTGTTAGCAAAAGTGCAAAATCGAACGCAACTTTAGCATTTTACTAAATTTCGTTAGCAAAAGTGCAAAATCGAAAACGCCTTTAGTCTAAAAATGTTATCGAAAATTTTCCAATACCTATAAATATATTGATACTCTTTGATCATCCGTATCCATAACATATCTACCTACAACCAAAGTAAACTTTGCTACCACCACGGTGCTACAACCAAAGATTGAGATCCCTGAAATTTGAAATTATTTAAAGCGATTATATATTGGTGCGTCTTTTAAGAATCGTGCAAACCTTTTTTTAGTTACAGCCTCTATTGTTGATTCATACACTCTTTTTGTTCATTTGCAACCGCACAATTAAAAGTTAAAATAAAAATGAAAACGGACCAAATACAGTACTCTGATAAATATTGTGATGATAAATTCGAATACAGGTAAGGCATTTCAATATTCTAATTTTTTCTGAAGGGAAGAAATGTCACTCATAAATGGATATAATTTATTATGTTAATTTAAATAGTATTAAACATAGTGTCTTTTACAGCTTTATAACCATTTAGATATTAAATATACAAGAGATCCAATATTACAATCAGTTATAAGTTTTTTTTTAAAATTAAGGTAATTGTGTATTATTATCTCTCAAATTTTGAGAAAACTCACAAAGTATGAAAACTTACAAAATATATTTTATTGTTATTAATAAACATACCTAGTAATGCCACTTTCTTCCTATTTTTCCCACAGTCTTGCATAGGATTAGGTCAGTGCCATTTTTGTAAGGTCTTATTTTTTCAAAAAGCATCTTATAATCTATACAATTTTTCAAAATTTTTCTAAAATCTCAGATGGGTAATAAATAGTATAGCAGAACACAGCCAGCTGGAATTTTATTCATATCAAGATTTATAGACAGGAAATTTGTTATAACTTATGAAAAATATAATAAAAGTTTCCAGTAAAACATTTAAAGAGCAGTTTTCAGTATTAAAATATATTATTACCAAGCAGGAAGGCAGCCCATTTTTAATTTCAAAGTGTATGAATACTTTTAGACCTTTTCCCCAAAAGTCCCCAAACCTTAATCTGAAAGTAGCTGATCAGTGTTTGGAAGTAAGGAATAAGGCTAATAAGATGCTAGGTATTATAATTCGCAATGTCATTTACAAGAGTATGGAACATTAGAACATTAGAAATATAGAGATAGTAAGAAGCCACATGGGCCTATCAAGACTGTCCCAGTCAACCCATTAACCAAACATGCTCATGCAAATCCACAAAGCACCCTAAGGGCTTGTCAAATTACTGTAAACTAAAATCCCCAATTTGGCTTAGTCAAAAAAGTGATATATGATACCCAAACCATCCACATACCTTAACAATTAAGTTATGATCACACATGCAACTAGGGTTGGGAAAAAAAACGTTTTTTTTAAATCATGTTTTTTTTTCATGAAAAAATGTTTTTTTTATTTTTTCGTTTTTTTTCTTCAGTTTTTTTCATTTTTTTCATTAAATGTATTTTTAAAAATATAAAGAGGCTAATATGATATCACTTGAGTATTTTAAATTTTTCAAATATAAGGATACTTGAAATTAAATAAATATTCATTATGATTTATAAAATAGCAGAACTACGCTTTCTCTTATATTTTATCAATTGTTTTCGTTACAATTTACAGTAGGTTGTAGCCTGCAGACTGCTGTTTGTAGGCTTCTACTTACTAATTTAACTATGTATTTTACATTTGTATCATATAATCATATTTATAATTTACTTTTAAATATTAATGTATATTATATTTATATAGAATGAGTCTGAATGACAAAATTCAAAAGTGACTTAAGGGATGCAAATGAAATAATAAAAATATTGAAATTAAAATTATACCAAGATTGTAAATGAAGGAGGATGAGTGAATGACTAAATTAAATATTTGGCTTTGGAATATCAACTTTTGATTCAGTAATCACTAGTCCCCAAACCCGCAGTCCACTACTGAGTACTGAACTACTGTGCTGACTACTGTCAAGCTCATTATAACTGGGCTCATCAGCGTGATCAGCCACATTTAATTTTGATATGCCATAATAAGTCTGATATCTCAGTCGTATGAAGTTTCGTGTGATGAATGACAGTGGTGAAGGAGCAGGCGAGTTAACAGGACTCTTCAAGCTTAGCTGCCTTAGGCATAATCATCGCTCTCTCAGTTGGCAAATTTTCAGAATTTCCTAGTTCTAGATTATGAGCAATAAATAATAGTTTTTTGCAACATCTCTATAACAAAAGTAATATTTCATGAGAGGGCCTTTGCAACCTTTTATTTCCTTAAAAAGTATACACACAACTTTTTGCATGTGGCATTTCTAAATTCTGATTAAATAATTATGATAAAAATGTTACTGAAAGCTGAAACAAGAGGTTTATGATCAGTATGAAGCCACCAAACAAAAATATTATGAATATCAAATTCAGAATATAAAATAAAAATATTGAAACCATAAAAAATTTTGAACAAAACTTAAGGGGCTCCACCTTGTAGGAAATTGAACCAAAAAATGTCCAAATTAGAGTATATTTGCTAAAATTTATAATATATTGTTCAAACATGTAAATTCCACAACTTATTGAAAAAAAGAAAAAAAAAATTTTTACTTGTTTTTTTCAGGCTGTTTTTTTTTTTTTTTGTGAAAAAACTTTTTCGGAAAAAAACGAGTTTGTGTTTTTCCTTTCCCAACCCTACATGCAACCTAACATTAATAACTACTGTAACTAAAAACCCACCAATTTGGCTTCGTCTAAATATACTATATGATACCCAATCCATCCATATATCTATCCAACTCCTAAATGTTGCAATTGAGTCACACTACACCAACCTCCTGTGGCACATTCCAAAATGCTTTAACAACCGCTATTGTTGAAAGAATGCTTTCTTATAACAAGATGTTATGCTTTCTTCTTAATTTTCTTATGCCCCCTGGTCTCCCGTCCGTGCTCTACTATGAAGAATTTATTGGTCTCCATATTATCAATAGATGTAAAAAATTTATAGACTTGTATCATGTCCCCTCTGAGAAATTACCTTTCTACAGAAAACATTCCTAACTCCTTCAGTCTCTCCTCATAGCTCTTACCCTCAAACCCAGAATATAAGTTATAAGTAAGCTATATAATAGTTATGTTAAGCCAATATTAGAGTATTGTGTACAAATTTTGGCCCCCTTATTTAAGAAAAGACATTTGTTGGAGGGAGTGCAATGTTAAGCAACAATGATGATCTCTGGGTATGAGGTTAAGAGTTATGACAAGAGGATGAAGGAATTTGGAATATTTTCTTTAGAAAAGTGATTTCTAAGAGGGGATATACAGGTCTATAAAATATTTATATTTTTTGACATTATAGTAATAGTATTGCAGAGGGGCTTTACCCACAATTTTTATAAAAATCACAGGATATAGCCTACTCTAAAAAAATAATAATGAAAATAGTTGCTCTCTTTAGGAAAAAAAGTTACAGCCTCTCAAAGTTGTTAAAAATCCTATAGACTTTTTATTTTTGATCCATCCAGGTTAGGTCTCATTTCAGGCCCTCTAGTTCAGGTTATGATAAGTTTTGTTAGGTATACACAGAGAAAATCTATGTATACTTAACAAATCTTATCATAACCTGAACTTGGATGGCCCTAAAATGGGCATGAGGCCCACTAATTTTTTTTATAAGAAAGATTATAGGAAAATTTTAAACTTTAAGCTGCAACTTTTTTTCCTAAAGACTTAAATCATTTGCATTTTTTTTAAGCTTTATTATTATTTCCTTATAGTATATAGTATATATATATATATATATATATCTGTGATTAATTAATATATATTTATATAGTTATAATTATATATAATTTATTATATATATACTTGTTAATATATAATATTATATATATATATATATAATATAATTATATATATATAATATATATACTATATATATTTATAATATATATATATATATATTATATAATATAATATATATATTATATCCTGTGATTTTTTTTTTTTTTTTATAAGAAAACCCTATGGGATTTTTAACAACTGAGAGGCTGTAACCTTTTTTCCTAAAGAGAGCACCCATTTTTGTTTTCATTATTATTTTTTTAGAGTATATCCTGTCATTTTTATAAAAATCGGGGATGAAGCCCCTCCGCACTACTACTATTGATGTTACTGAAACCAATAAATTCTTTATAATAGACCATGTAGGAGAGACCAGGGTACATAATAAGAAAATTAAGAAAGCATACTATCTTGATGTATGAAAGCACTCATTCAGTAATAGGGTTATTAATTTTGGAATGGTTTGCTGTTGGAAGTTGAGTGTGACTTGCAACATTTAAGAAAGGTTTGGATAGGTATCTGGATGGTTTGGGCATCAGATAGTATATTTTGACTAAGTCAAATTGGTAGGTTTTTAGTTATACTAGAGTTTGAGCATTCCATTTGCACTTAGCTTGAATCATTGCTTAGTGAGATGGAGTGACAGGGCAGTGTATGGGCCCTGGTTGCTTCAGCTATAAGAATACCAGTCTTGTTGAGGACAAGGAGGCTCCAAGTAGTGGAGTTTAGAGACAGAGTCGGTCTGGCGGGTGCCACATAGCAATCAGGCTGTTACAGCTGGATTGCGGACGGCCCTCGCCTGATGCGAAGTTCAGTGTATGTCGATTCCGTAAAGATCCAACAGGGCCTGATTGCTATGTGAGAAAGATCTAACAGAGGACGTGATGTCCCTGCCATTGCGATAAGGTGTGATCTTGGTTGTCCCAGGGTAGAAACCTTGGGACATGTTCTCCAGGAATGTCTGGCAGTAGCCCCTCTTAGAACAGTTCATCATGATAACTTGAACCTCCTATTAAAATCTGAGTTTGAGAAGAGGGGCTGGCATGTCCTGCTGGAGCCTGCCATTCCCACTCCAGAGGGACTGCAAGAACCTGACTTGGTTTTCTGGGACAAAGGGACTGCCCTAGTAGTTGACACTACACTTGATGTAGTTGTCCAGCGGAAGGTCGACTATTACAAGGTTCCTGCTATTGAAGAGTGGGTGCACACACATTCAGGGTGAGCTGTCATTTAGTTTAGTTATGTGGCTTTCAACTGGCTGGAGGTTGCATGCCTTGTTGAAGCAGTTGAAAATGGTGAAGTCCATCAAGCTGCTAGAAGTGTGCTTGATGGAAGGCAGTGCTGTGATCTGGCAGTTCTTTAAAAGTGCTGACGGTGGATGGGGCTAGGCTCCATGTTTGTCTTCGGGGCTGGAACTTTCAGAAGACTCTCGCCTGGCACAGACAGTTCTCCCCTGTAGATACACAGATGTAAATATCAGGGGATGGAGATTTAGGGATCATGGAGTTGTGTAACTCTGCACCCTTGGTGCTGGTAGATGATGGGAGGCGAGGTAGATTTTACCGAAATCCACCCTCAGTGGTCCCTTCGTTCAGTCTCTTCATGCGGGCTTCGGTCTGTATGGAGGGGTTACCATTCTTGAGCAGAGTGGTCTAAAAAATAAAATAAAACTATGCTGTAACTATGACAACTTAATAAGAGCTTATAGTGTGGTTATCATAAACCTTAGCTATAGTATTTCCTTTTAGTAGTAGCCTATTTGGTGTACACTTTGTAAGATATTGACAAGCCCTAGGGTGCTGTGTGGGTTTTGCCTGAGCATGTTGGGCAATTGGGCGTATTTACTCTAGTTTGACTGGGACAGTCTGTATAGGCCCATTTGGCCTCTTATTGTCTCTATACTTTCAATGTTACTATTCCTACTATAACTGCTACAATCGCTACTAATACTTATAAAAAAATTATTATTATTATTATTATTATTATTATTATTTTATTATTATTATTATTATTATATTAACTATAATATGAAAACTGTTAAATGTGTATGGACATTAGTATTCAAGCTGAATATTATATTCTAAAACACAATGGAATATATGAAAAAGTCGCATATGCAAATGAAAGATTTGCTGGGATAAAAAAAAAAAATTACAATCAATCTTGATAGATGCATGTTAGGAAAATAGAAGTGACAATTCTACTAAGCAGTAATAATTAAATTTACTTAAAAATAATATTAAATTAATAGCATAATTCAAAATTGCAAGAATTCAAAATTAAATTAAGGAATTTAAGTTCATTATTCTTTGTTTTTAAGATTTTTGTTTAGTAGGAAATTTTTTTCAATTTAAATGAATTTTAAAGGCTTGTTGGCTATCATATCGTGAACATTTTTCGTATATCTCATCTCTCATTTATAATTGCTCACAATATATAAATATATATAAATAATTATAAATATATAATATATATATATTATATATATATATATATATTAATATATATAATATTACTATATAATATATATAAGTATATAATATATATATATATATATATATATATATTTATATATATATTATTTATTATACATATATATTAGTATATATATATATATATATATATAATATATATATATATATATATATATTATAATATATATATATATATTATTAATATATTATATATATATATATATATATATATATATATATATATATATTTTAAGGAAAAAATACGGTCACCCAGGGCAAAACCCTTAACAAGGAGGAGGTATACTCGTTTAAAAAAAAACAAAAAAAAAAAAAAAACGAAAAAAAAAAAATGAAAAAAAAAAAAAAAAAAAAAAAAAACAAAAAAATAAAACGTTCAAGCTGGAACAAAGCTAAGCAAGTGGAGAATAGCTCACATTCTCTCAACCGACCAGTTGCGAACCTGGGAAACTCACTTTGTTTGGCAAGTGTGCTAACACTGAGCTATCAGGCACTTTTTAAATACTAAACAAATTAATATATAAAAAATTTTAAAAAAATATATACAAATATAATTCACCATTATTACTACACATTATTACTATTACCACTATCACCATCATTACCATTACCATCATTATTATTATCACATTATTATTATTATCAACATTACCATTATCACTATCACTATCATTACTATCATCATCATTACCGCCATTACTATTATCATTATCACTATCATTATCATTAATATTATTATTGTTACATACACTATATTTCAAACAAATATTCGCTTCACTTCACATAATATATATACAAATGTAACCCTTGGTGGGAAGAAAAACTAAATATTCTGAGGGGGTCCAGTCCCTAGAGATGTTTGAATTAGCCCTTTCACGGTTATATATATATATATATATATATATATATATATATATATATATCGTCGGGCGGGGTGACGTGGACCACTTTAGTTATAACTTCGTCTCCCGACTCTCCCTAATGCACTTTTTGGAATTTTTTTTTTTGTTAATCACGGCCCTATAGTCGGGCATAAGCACACAAAAAAATAATAATGTAATTCTAATAATAAAGTTTTATTTAAAGTTTGAATAACGCCGAGTCGCCGACCGTGGAGGGGTGAAGCGGACCACCATTGAGGGGTGACTCGGACCATTTTTTAATTCGTCTTTTACGTATAATTTCAATTTTATATTTAATTTACTTTATTATGTGTTAATTATTTATCATATTAAACTTCGTACTGTCTTACAAATATCAATAATGATAAATAAAATACAAATAATAATAATAATGGCGATTCACACCTCTCCGCCCAAAAATTTTGCCTTTTTTCGAACTCGTTTTTTTATTAAAATTTCCTTTTTTTTAAAAAATTTCACTTAATATAAGTAACCTTTTATTATATTATATTAATTATACGTAATAAAATGTCAATAATAATACGTAAAATACGAAAAAACAATGGTGGTCCGAGCCACCCCTCCATCAATTTTTACGGCGGGTGAATCGACGCAAGTTAGGCCCCGTTTTTTTGCCACTAATACGGCTTGGATCAAAATACTTTGCCAGTTTAAAGCTTACATACTCGAGTGTATCCCTGAAAAAATAATTAAATCGATCCACAATTTTTCTTATTTTATAACGAAGTTAAAATGAAAAAACATTTTTCCATAGGGAAGTTATATTGAAGGAATTTGTACCTATTCTACATTTTTTAAAATATAAAAACTTTCTAAAATTAAAGATGAGCTAAATAAAACTTGTAGTACTGCCGGGCTATTAAATGAGTGAAAATTTTTTTTTTTTTTTTTTATTATTTTTATTTTTTTAGAGTGGACCGAATCACCCCTCCTAAAAGGCGGGCCTGGTCACCCCGCCCGACGCTATAATATATATATATATACTATATATTTATATTATTATATATATATATATATATATATATATATATATATATTATATATATATGATATTTATGTATATATATATATAATTGAGACGGATTTCATCTATGTCTTATTTTCTACCCCACAGATAATTAACAATTGAAGAAAAATATAAAAAAAAGAAGGAAGATAATAAGTATCACCAGGATTTCCATTAGTAACGGACGCGACTCAGTTATACACCAGGAACATTGCCTTCTAGTTCCCTATAAAGGGTACAATAGATTGTTTTTGTTATTTTGTTGTTTAACTAAAATAATTAATAGCAATAATAAAATAATAATTTTTAATATTAGTAAAATAATATAGATTAAAAGTAAATAACAAAATGAAATTATTGAATTTGGTGATGACTCTTTGCAGTTAAAGTTAGAAGTTGAATTGATAAAAAGTTCTAAATTGCAAATTAAATTAAAATTAAATCAAACAAAGTAGATTTGAGTGTCAATGAATTCAGATATGTATGTATTTAAAGTAACGTAAAAAAGTATAACTATCTGAATTCTTTTATAAATTAATAAATTGTAATTTCTGGTGAGATGAAGGAGATTTCTTGACAAGCTAAATTTTTGTTTTTCATTCTTAGGTCCGGATTGTAGAAGCTTTCTTGGATTGTTTGAAGCGAGCTGTTCCATCCTAAAAGCGGATACTTTCAAGAATCAAGTGAGTCCTCTGAGGGCCCATTTTTACTACTAAAAATAAAAGAAGACAGATAACAGAGATGTCATCTTTACCAAAGGTACTAATAACCTAAACACGTAATTCTTTTGTAGTTAACTAAAAAAAGGAAAAATTTACGACTTGAAGAGTCCATTGTCAACATACTAAAAATCTCATTAAAAAGATAGATTCACTTACATCATTTACAAATAGAAGCTTGCCATTATCAAAGAAATCTTTATTAACTACAAGAATAATAATAATCATCTACGTTCGTACCTACCAGAAATCTACTTTGAGTAGATTCTGCCATTTATTGTGATAGTGCCCAAAGAAACCTTGTAAACTTAGGAAACACCCCAATAATTTTTGCACACCAAAAGCAAACTCCCTTATAAACATAAAGTAAAGTTGTAAATTTAAAAACATCTCACACATATATTCAATACTTGTACATAAACACGAATATATAAAAGAAATAACAAAGACCAAGCATTTAAATTTTAAAGTTTAGTTCATCATAGACAAATAGAAGTTAATAAAATTACTACAAATTAATGCCATTACCGATAGATAGACGTTCATAAATAAAAATAGAAGTTATTAAAAAGATTACTTTGAGTAATCAAAAATAGAATTATAAGAATATTATAAAATATAATTTTTTTTCTACAAACCTATAAACATTACCAATAATAGTTATTGAATCCTGTAAAAATAACAAGTAACACTTGCTAAGAATAAAACCACTGTTAAAAACAAATACCCCAATTAAAACTTTTGTAATAATATAAAATAAAATTTGCTTTCAAAGTATTGAAAGCAAAGTTAATTTAATATAAAGAATTTTTTTTTCTATTTTATCTCATATTTTATATTTTTTCATTATTATTGGATTTTTATACACATTCTTCATTCTTTTTTTTTCGTATTGATATAAATATGCGTATGTAAACATACACATATTCATATACCTAATTATCTAATTATAATATTTTTAATAACCTGCATTTTTGGAAATATATATATTTATTTTTACACAATTCTTAATATTTGTTTAATAAAAAACCATTTAGAGGTAGATTCTTTCTTTATCAAAGCTGCAGAGAGAGTAAAAGCTTAAAAGCTGTAAGTCCTGGTTGAGATTGGTAAAGTCTATTGTAACAAAGAGGATTGGTGTAAGTATCCGCCCCAATTGTTGCCGGAAGATTTGAGAATATTGACGATATTTGGTGTATATTTTACTTGGCTTTGGGAACAAGTTGATCCAATCTTGTTATTTTAATAGGTAACCGATATAAATTGGAAATAGTTGCGGTTCAAGCAGATGAGCTTCAGTATAAAGTATTGGTAACGTAATTCCGCCGGAGAAAACGCTACGAAAAGAGTTCACGCTTCCACCAATACAAAAGATCTTCATAATGTACCACCACACATAGAGACTGATCTTCCTACTTCGTTGAACAACATCCGTTCCAGAGAGGAAGCTTCTCTGAAGACGAGCTCGTCACCGAAATTTTACAGGTGAGGGTTTACTTCAATTGTGGTGGGTATCAAAAACCTACCACATAAAGTGGTAGCAGAGCGTAGTTGTTTTCTTTGAGGAATACGACTAGTTCTGCAGCTGAGTGTTGACAAAGTGTCACTCAGCCGCCACTGTCATCTGAATATAATGACCGACGGGATGAATGAGTTACTGGGAGAAGGGAAGACTGAAGAAGGACAGACACCGCCGAATGATCCCGTCCCTATCCCAAATCACCACAATATGCAGTCCAGTGTTGTCGATGTAAACCAGGAAAATCAAGGAGAGAATCGGAGTCCGACGGTAGTTACCGTTGATGCTCAGTTCTTCCAATCTGTGTTGCAACAAAATACCCAGCTGATGGAAAAGATGACAGCCTTGATATCTGCAATGGAGGTGGATAAGAAACCAAAGAAAATGATTCCATTAGGAAAGTTCAGATTGGACACAGGTGAAACAATGGTCCAGTTTTTTGACCGATATGAGCAGTTCTGTGCTGTTCAGTATCCTGGATCAGCGGACGGAATGGTAGCCTTACTGGGAAGCCACCTTCAAGGTTCGGCCTTAGAGGCTTATAACATAGTTGCTGCAACGTCAGCTGAATATCAATTCGTAAAATCCCAACTTTTGCAGTGGTTTCGCGAACAATTAAAGAAGAAAACTAACACCGAAACAGCTGAATTTACGAAAGCAGTAATGAAAGAGGAAGAAGATGTGCCGCTGTTTGCTTTGAGATTGTTGGGATTGGCGCAAAGAGCCTTTCCAGGAAATGAGGTAAAAAAAATGCCCATGGTACGAGAAAAATTATTAGATAGTGTCCCGGAAGTGGTAAAGACCAGAGTGGAAGATGCCTTAATGGGAGTAGAGGTTACTCAGGGTTCAGTAATTCCTTGGGAGAAATTAGTTATTATGGTAGATAAGGTATATAGGGGAAATAAGAAGAAAGAAAATCCGAATGTTGAAGTAGTCGATTTGACCCGATCGTTACAAATGTCCACCATCCCCACACAACATCAAATGGCGCTCCCAAGATATAATAACCAAGAAGGATTATGCTGCTGCCAACAATCGCAAACTCAAACCCAGTTTAGAGCTGTAACTTCTCAGGGAAACAACCACAATGCTGCTCAAAATGCAGCCCCGATAACATCAAGTAATTACAGACCACAAAGATATGAGCCATCAAATCCAATCCCAACAAGGGAATTTCGAAATGGTCAAAGAAATTATCAGCAGAGAAACCAAAATGGCTCATCAATTCCAACCTGCAACCATTGCAAGAAGAGAGGTCATAACATGAGTGCTTGTTGGAATCGGCCACAGTGTATGTATTGTGGTAAGCGAGGCCATGTTATAGAAGAGTGTTACCTGGAACAGAACCGTTGCTTAAAATGTAAAGAGGTAGGACACTTGGTAGGGGATTGTCCCAATGGCCGAAACCAAAATGGCCAAAATCAAACAGTAGCACCATCACGAATATCGTGTCCATTTTGTCAGAATGAACATCTCGGTAAAGATTGCCCACAAAGATCGGGAAACGAGCGGGCTCTGGCATGGGCGACCTCATGCCAGAAGCCGCCACAACTACCAAAATAACAGATGAATATGAAGGGGGAGCTTGGGGAATTGATGTTGAAGAGGATGTTCCTGGAGAGTCGCAGGAGATTCCTCGCGAAATTTTGCATCAAACAACATCGGTTCAGGTGCCCACAATCAACATCTTTGAAAGCCCACAAGGGCAAGATCAATTGCAACAAGTATCTGTTTTGATTGCAGTTGGGGATAATGAAGATCCACCGAAGAATAAATATGAACTAAAATCAATAGAGATAACACATCAGAGAGATAACGAACCAACAGTAGTAAAAGAAAACAGTAAAGAAAATGAAAGGGAGGATGAGTTCTTAGAGAACCTCATTCACTATAATATAATAAGAGCTCCCGAACAGACCTTGATATTACAAGTTACAATAGTGGATCAACCACCTATGGAGCCTCTTACAGCATTTGTAGATACAGGGGCAGAAGTGAGCCTTATATCGGCCAGCTGTTTCCATTTGCTAGATAAAGGAAAAAGTCCAATCTTGCCCACAGCTTTTAGGGGTGTTACTGGAATCGGAAGTGTCCGTTTTCCAGTTCTGGGGGAAATTATGATAGCCTTGCGTTTATCCACCAATTATGTCCTGAAGCCTGGTCGCTTTGTCGTCGTCCCGGATCAGTTGTCAGAATACGACTTGGTTTTAGGATATGACATTCTCAAACAAGAACATCTTTTACCTGATCTGTACCATAAAGAATTAGTCATAAGACGCGGGAATTATGTGCAGACAGTAGCGGTGGATATGAGACAGGGTTTACCAAGGGAAGAGACATGTGCCTTAGTAGAAGCAGTAAGTATCGCACCTCTGAGGTGTATGATAGTAGAAATCGAAAGGAAAGGACGAATTCCAATAAAACAACCCGTTCTGGTGGAGGCCTGGCGGGAGTTGACAAAAGATATCAGATTGGAACCTTCCTTATTGACTTTTTCAGGCAATAAAGCCTTAATATTATTACAAAACAATGGTGAAACGACTAAGAGATTGAAAAAGGGAACGATTGTAGGACAAGTAGAAGAGGTTATTACGGTGGACGATCCCACTGTGAATGTTGTTGAATTGACTGAGCAAAATTCTAATGAATATTCCGAGTGGAATCCGGAAAATTTAACCAGCGCTTTTAGATTGGATGAGGCAGATTTGACATCGGAGCAAAGAAAACTGGTAATTGAATTGATGATGCGGTATCCCTCTGTCTCGAGTTTGGAGATTCTGACGTGGGTGCACAAATGTTATCAAAGCTAAGATTGAGACCCTGATGAGGATCCCAGTGCAAGTGCCCAGTCAGTGAGGTTCAAGCCCCATGCTCAGAGAAATGAGCTAGATTGTAGGAAAGGGAAAATGAAGAACTTATCCAGGGAGAAGTCCCCATTACTCAGCCCAGTGGTACCTATTAGAAGAAAGATGGTTCATCAGATTGTGCATCGACTACCGGGAATGAATAGATCACGGCAAAGGGGAGTTTCTATCCCAATCTGATTGCTATGTTGTTTAGGCCTCCAAGGCCAGGAAATATTTCACACAATAGATTTATAAGGGCTATTATCAGGTGGAGATGGAAGAGACCAGCATCGAAAAAACGGCTTTCACCACTCCATTGTCCCATTGGGAATTTTTGCGCATGCCGTTTGGAGTAAAGAACGGCCCTGCCACTTTCCAACGAGGGATGAGATATGCTCTGGCACATATACCATGGAACGAGTGCATGGTGTATCTGGATGATGTCCTCATTATGAGTGAAACGTTTGAGAAGCATCTGGAAATCTTAGAAAAGGTACTATCCGCGTTTGAAGAAACTGGGTTCAAAATAAAACCAGCCAAAACTTTCCTATTAAGAAAAGAAGTCCAGTATTTGGGTCATAGAGTGTCTGAACACGGTATGATCCCCTTAGAAAGCAATTTGCAAGGCATAATGCAGTTTCCGGTACCGACCACCGTCAGGAAATTACGGCAATTTCTGGGCATGGTGAATTTCTATAGGCGTCACATCGCTCATTGCTCAGAAATAGCCAAACCACTTTTTGAACTGTTGAGTAGCAAGACTCTAAAATGGACAGAACCATGTCAAGGCGCCTTTGAGGCGTTGAAAGAGGCATTAACATCGCCACAGATCCTGTCGTATCCAGATAGATCAGAGAAAGCAACACCGTTGTTATTGTATGTGGACGCCTCAGATATCGGGGCAGGAGCGTGTCTTTCCCAGATCCAAACCGGGGAAGAACGTCCTATAGCTTTCATCTCCACAACGTTTAACAAGGCCGAACAACGCTATAGTACAACTGAAAAGGAAGTTGCTGCAATACGATGGGCTGTGAAGGCATTAAAACCTTTTCTTTATGGAATAAGAGTAGCAATTTACACTGATCATCAGCCACTTTTATATTTGCATAGCATGCCGTTAGTGAACGCACGTGTAGCTCGCACGCTTGAAGAGATAAATGACATAGATTACGAGTTACGGTATATACCCGGAAAAGAAAATATTGTGGCTGATGCTTTATCTCGATCACCGATAGGTGAAACATCTGATGAACAGGAGGTTTATCCGATTAATACCCTTCCCGGAGGGTTTTCGGAGGTTAAAGTTCCTGGAGGAGGTGATTCCCTGTTCCAAGCTTGCTCAATTGCTTTATATGGTTCGATCGAACATCATCTAAAAATAAGACAAGAAGTGGTTAAAGAATTGCTCGAAAATAGGGGTGAGTATGGATTACCAACTGGAAGAGATGCTAGACAAGTAACTAAACAATTACATCTTATGAGACAATTGGGTCAGTTTCCCATGACACAGGCGATAATGGCCTTTGCCAAGTTGCACCATTTGCAGGTTTGGGTGTACTATGGAGACTCAAAGCCATTAAAGTTCGGGAAAGATACTGAAAAGAATATTTGCCATATTTTGTGTTGTGGTGGAGTGCACTACAATCTTTTGGTGCCCCAGCAAATGCAACTGAATAAAGACTACGAAACAGCAAGTGCTAACTTGGTAACCACAGAGGCATTCCCGGAGTGGACATTATTGGATGAATCAATGGAAGAAAAGGGCGTTTCTGAAGAAGTATCACCGCCTATTATTGAAAACACTACCAATAATCCCCAAAACACCGGTGGGGAGGTGGAAAGAGATTCGGGATATCCTCGAATACATCAAATAGTAATAGATCAAGATAACATAATTGATCCCTTAGAAATTGACCATGATAATATTGACGAGTTACAGAAAACAGATTATATATTAAGACGCCTAAAAAGAGCGATATTACAAAAATTGCCCTTCAATGGGCCATTGAAGCCTTTCGCACGTGTAAGTAAATACATATATCTAAGGAATGGTCGGTTGTATAGAGAATTTCCCACAGGGGAGTTTGCACTGATTGTCCCACACTATTATTTGACTGAAGTGGCCATAAAAACACATTGGATGTTCGCCCACATAGGCAAACACAAGTTACATTCTCTGCTAATAAATTGGATATGGCATCCTAAAATCACCACCATCTGTAATGATATCGCCACCACCTGTTATAAGTGTCAAGCATGTAAGATCTCTAATATCCTGTACGTTCCACCCACACTAAAAATAATTACTTCAAGACCTTTTGAATTGGTGGCGATGGATCTGATACAATTCCCTTGTTCAACCCAAGGGAATAATTATGCCTTAGTGATGGTGGATCACTATACAAAGTGGGTGTCTGCGGTTCCTTTGAGGAATAAACAAAGTATTAATGTAGCAAATGCATTTCAACATCGAATATTGCCATTTCTACAAAGGTTTCCAGAAAGGCTACTAACAGACAACGGCAGAGAATTTATAGGGCCAGAATTTGAAGATCTTTTAAAACGACAACAGATTAAACATGTACTGACTACTCCTTATACACCAGCCTCCAATGGAGCGGTCGAGCGGGTAAATCGCACCATTAGTCAGTACCTTAGAATGTCCATAAAGAAGTCAAATAAATGGGATGAAGAGTTATCACAGGTTTTACTAATTTACAATCACACAACTCATTCAGAAACTAATATAACTCCCTGTGAAAATATATAAAGAAGGCGCATGAATTACATACAGGTCTTCTTTGCCTGTTGATGAAGAGCGTGGGCGATGTCACCAGAGATTTGTTGCTTATGAATTACATCAGAATGGTGGGCTTAAAAAGTTCATCTTCCGGAATCTGACGACAAATAAAATTCCATCGAGTATAGTGGCCTTATGAATAATCCAAGTGAATGGAATAACAAGGTCACCTATGTAATAAAATCCTCAGAGGACGGCAAAATATCGAGCTCACCATCGGGCAGTTTAAGGATATGAAAATGCCCCCGGATTATTGAATGATACCCGACATTCAAAGATATGCGCTTAAACTGAAAATCGAGAACCAATGTGGATAATGAAGATAGATTGAAGAAATTTTTGAAAAACGAAGAAGTGAAGTACCATTCACCTGAACATGATGACATGAATGATTTTGATATGGATGATGACGATGATGATGATGCTCATTTGTAGGATTTACTATTGTGAAGGAAATATTAGCCACATTAGAGGAAATTTGTAGAACGTTAAAGAGACAGGAAATAAGATAAATTTAGGGTAGGGAAAGATATTAGAAAGGAAATAGGAAGTAGGCAGTTAGAGATAGATAGTACGATAAGATCCGCTAGTATGATTCATCAGGAGGAAGAACAAGTGAATGAATATTTAGAATGGGACACCTCTGATTTGATAGAGGAGGCCGAATTCCGTTGGGAGTCCATGAGAGCTCCCCCAGAAAATTTGAGGGAATCTTACCCCACTGACAAAACCTTTGAGGAGCGCATTCAAGCGTATTCAACTCCAATAGTGGGAATACCAATCTGAAGAAGCCGAAGAAGAGGCATATTTAGAACATGAACATGAGAAGATCTGCAACTTCCTGATGAGTTATCCTTTGAGGGTTTTGAAAGCGTAGATAGATTTAATTGAACGGCTAACGGAGCTTACGTCAAAAAGAGATAGCAATACTCGTCCTTATACTCGGTCGCGGGGGCCGTGTCAGGACTTACCAATAGTTTTCCCGTTTATGATAGAAAGAAAGTCGCGAGGTAAAAAGACAAATTAAAAAGAAAAATTAAAATACAGATAGAACACACTTTTGAAGAAATATATAGGAATATAATTGAAGTTAAAGATTTAAGATTTTAATGAGAAAAGCATTTCCCTTGTGCGTCAATACTGGAATTGACGGGTGGGGAGGAATGAGACGGATTTCATCTATGTCTTATTTTCTACCCCACAGATAATTAACAATTGAAGAAAAATATAAAAAAAAGAAGGAAGATAATAAGTATCACCAGGATTTCCATTAGTAACGGACGCGACTCAGTTATACACCAGGAACATTGCCTTCCAGTTCCCTATAAAGGGTATAATAGATTGTTTTTGTTATTTTTGTTGTTTAACTAAAATAATTAATAGCAATAATAAAATAAATATTTTTAATATTAGTAAAATAATCTAGATTAAAAGTAAATAACAAAATGAAATTATTGAATTTGGTGATGACTCTTTGCAGTTAAAGTTAGAAGTTGAATTGATAAAAAGTTCTAAATTGCAAATTAAATTAAAATTAAATCAAACAAAGTAGATTTGAGTGTCAATGAATTCAGATATGTATGTATTTAAAGTAACGTAAAAAAGTATAACTATCTGAATTCTTTTATAAATTAATAAATTGTAATTTCTGGTGAGATGAAGGAGATTTCTTGACAAGCTAAATTTTTGTTTTTCATTCTTAGGTCCGGATTGTAGAAGCTTTCTTGGATTGTTTGAAGCGAGCTGTTCCATCCTAAAAGCGGATACTTTCAAGAATCAAGTGAGTCCTCTGAGGGCCCATTTTTACTACTAAAAATAAAAGAAAGATAACAGAGATGTCATCTTTACCAAAGGTACTAATAACCTAAACACGTAATTCTTTTTGTAGAAAAGAAAAAAAGGAAAAATTTACGACTTGAAGAGTCCATTGTCAACATACTAAAAATCTCATTAAAAAGATAGATTCACTTACATCATTTACAAATAGAAGCTTGCCAATATCAAAGAAATCTTTATTAGCTACAAGAATAATAAAAATCATCTACGTTCGTACTTACCAGAAATCTACTTTGAGTAGATTCTGCCATTTATTGTGATAGTGCCCAAAGAAACCTTGTAAACTTAGGAAACACCCCAATAATTTTTGCACACCAAAAGCAAACTCCCTTATAAACATAAAGTAAAGTTGTAAATATAAAAACATCTCACACATATATTCAATACTTGTACATAAACACGAATATATAAAAGAAATAACAAAGACCAAGCATTTAAATTTTAAAGTTTAGTTCATCATAGACAAATAGAAGTTACTAAAATTACTACCAATTAATGCTATTACAGATAGATAGACGTCCATAAATAAAAATAGAAGTTATTAAAAAGATTACTTTGAGTAATCAAAAATAGAATTATAAGAATATTATAAAATATAATTTTTTTTCTACAAACCTATAAACATTACCAATAATAGTTATTGAATCCTGTAAAAATAACAAGTAACACTTGCTAAGAATAAAACCACTGTTAAAAACAAATACCCCAATTAAAACTTTTGTAAAAATATAAAATAAAATTTGCTTTCAAAATATTTAAAGCAAAGTCATTCTTACATATAAAGGAATTTTTTTTTCTATTTTTATCTATATATTTTATATTATTTTTCATTATTTATTGGATTTATTATACACATTCTTCATTCTTTTTTTTTTCTTATTGATATAAATATGCGTATGTAAACATACACATATTCATATACCTAATTATCTAATTATAATATTTTTAATAACCTGCATTTTTGGAAATATATATATTTATTTTTACACAATTCTTAATATTTGTTTAATAAAAAACCATTTAGAGGTAGATTCTTTCTTTATCAAAGCTGCAGAGAGAGTAAAAGCTTAAAAGCTGTAAGTCCTGGTTGAGATTGGTAAAGTCTATTGTAACAAAGAGGATTGGTGTAAGTATCCGCCCCAATTGTTGCCGGAAGATTTGAGAATATTGACGATATTTGGTGTATATTTTACTTGGCTTTGGGAACAAGTTGATCCAATCTTGTTATTTTAATAGGTAACCGATATAAATTGGAAATAGTTGCGGTTCAAGCAGATGAGCTTCAGTATAAAGTATTGGTAACGTAATTCCGCCGGAGAAAACGCTACGAAAAGAGTTCACGCTTCCACCAATACAAAAGATCTTCATAACGTACCACCACACATAGAGACTGATCTTCCTACTTCGTTGAACAACATCCGTTCCAGAGAGGAAGCTTCTCTGAAGACGAGCTCGTCACCGAAATTTTACAGCGTGAGTTTACTTCAATTGTCGGTGGGTATCAAAAACCTACACAATATATATAATATATATAATTATATTATATATATATAATATATATATAATTTATTATATATTATATATATATAATATATATATATATATATTCACTTACATACATCTTACATCCTCTCCCAGTTCAGGCTCACGAGACTGTCAGTGGGACAACCTCGCTCCATCCCGTTCTATACCATCACGCAATGCCATCCGCCATGCAGCTCATCCATTGCAATAAGGCATCTGGTGTCTGACTCCAATGAATCCTCACTGTTTCTCTCATCTCTTCCCGCGTCTCCACCTCCTACTGCACTTTCTTCGCATCCTGCTCTAGGGTTCCCCACAATCTTAGTTCTGGCTGCGTCCACTTTATTCATCATGGTTTCACACCCACGCTCTCCCTCACTGTCTTTTCTCAACCTGTCCTCTTCTCGTCTTTCAATCACTGTCCTCAACACATTCATCCTCCGCTGTCTGAATTCTACTCTCCTCTCTTCTGTCCATGCTCCATGTCTCCACGCCATACACGCATTGGTGTCACACTCCTCGATATTGCTCTTTTCACCTTTCTTTGTCATATACTTATCTTTCAAGATTGGGTATACTGCTCTTACGGTCCTGCCATACTGCTCAATCCTACTCTTAATTTCCTTTGCACACCCCTTCTCTCTTCCAAATGTACTTCCTAGGTATTTATATCTATCCACATTTTATCTCTCTACCATCTACCTCCATTATCAACTCCTCCTCCTCTACTACCATTATTCTGTTTTCTCCACATTCATATTTAATCCACATTCTCTGAACTTTTTCTGGCGAAACCACAGCATCATTTGTCTCAACCTCATACCCATCTTCCATCAACATGCAAATCATATGGCATATAAATGATATCTCCAATCAATCTCTTCTAAACTCTCCTTTACACCTCTTATGACTGTGTCCAAATACGCTATAACAGTATCGGCGACAGCATACCCTGCCTTACTCCAGTTTTTTACCTCAAACCATTCCTCGTTTTTATACTCTGTTCTTACTTACTTATGCTATTCAACGTATGTACTTCTTAACTGCCTTATCAGTCCTGTCTCCAACTTCATAATCCTCTCCAGAACTCTCCACAGCTTCTCCTTGGGTACAGAATCAAATGCTTTCTCAAGTTTATGAAGTGCGATATATGCTTCTTATTGTATTCCCATGTCCTTTCCTGTATCATTCTCAATGCGAACATAAATCTGTAGTGCTTCGCCCACTCT
>JABUQX010008396.1:82500-87182 GCA_015478945.1 Trachelipus rathkii
TACGTACAACCTCTCTCATTCACACTTCCCTCTTCGCCCTCACCACCTCACTCCACCCCTCTATCCCTCGCCAACACCCTATCCCTCTTCCTCCCTCACCCCCTCCTCCAGCATCTCTTTATTCCGTCCCCACTTCCTCTGGTCTCCCCCTTCGCTCTCTTCCTTCCCCTCCGCTCCAACTCTCCTAACCACGTCTCTGTTCTCCATTCTCACTAGATGCCCATACCATCTTAACATTCCTTTCTCCGCTCTTCAACCCATTCCTCCCATCACATCTCTCCCTCACCACCCTAATTCCTATTCCTCTCCCTTCTGCTAACACAAACCGTCTAACACCCCTCATCTCAATACTTCAAATTTCTTCCTGACCTGGCATTCACGCCACCGTTTCACACACCCATAACAACACGCTGGTACACAAATTTTTTCAAACATACTTATCTTAACTTTCTGTGATAATTCCCCCCTTACTTCTCTCAGACCACTCAAAACTCTCATTCCTTCTCCTTACTCTATGTCTATCTCCTCTCATCCCTTACCCAACTCCATCCCTAACTATCTAAAAATCTTTACTTCTTCCAAACTACCCCCCTACTCGAACACCGAACCCTAAACCTCCTCTTTTTCCTCCTCCTCAGACCTAACACTTTTTACTCTTACCTGGATTTATTTTAACCCCTTTTGTTCACACATTCTCTCAAACTCCCTCAACAAATACCTCAGCCCTTCCGCGTTCTTCGCCATAGGGCAGTATCGTCGCAAACAGTATATGTTCACCTTCTTCTATCATTCCCATTCATCAATTCCACCCCCCTCCCTCCCTCACCTTCCTCTGCAAACACTCTCCATAACAAATTGAATAGCCACGGCGACGTTTGGGATTTAAAAAAAACCGTTCGTTTTTTTTAAAAAAAAAAAGTGCTTTTTTTTCACAAGTAAATTCAAAGGCAAAAAAATTATTGTTTTTTATGATTTTTTTTTATTACTAAATGACAATAACATCATGGTCTTAATTTGGTGTAATTCTGCATTAAATACAGTAAATACAATATGTTAAAAGAGGTAAACAATATATAAAGTAGAGTTTAGCACTTAATAAAGTTTATTAGTGCTCTAGGGCATATATTTTTAATTTCCATGATCTGATATTATTATTATTATTATTATTATTAATTATTATTATTATATTATTATTAATAATTAATTTTTTATTTATATATGTATTTAATACCGTATATATTAATATATATATATATAATATTATATATTATATATTATATATATATATATATATATAATATATATATATATATATATATAATCTTCATCTACCTTTTCTCCCCAAGACTGGTGTAAGGTGCGTAACAATATCGAAGAAAAGCAGTAGAAAATAATGGACAAAAAGTCGAAAACGAAAGCCAGCCTAAACCCCCCCCTCTGTACCATTTACTTAGTAAGGACTCGTCGCAGTCAGAAAATCCACCCTAGAGCTTCACGGGACTGCGACGGACCCTCACTATGGTCAATCGTCAAGTGCAAGGTTCATCCCTTGACCAGTTCACAAACCATACCGCTCACAAACCGCCATTCTCTCTTATTATCACCTTTATTCAGACCTCTGCCAAACCACATTCTCTCCTTAGACATTCGTTATGACTCAATCACTTTTTCTTCGTTCCAGCACGGTCGCTTTCAAAACACTCGCCAACTATACATCGCTTAAAACCGACTATCATTCATCCTTTCCACATGACCAAACATCTCAAACTACTTTTCATTTTATTTATATCGTTTACCCCTTTTCTTCACACCACATCACTCTCTAATATGTTCCTTCCTCATTTTATCCATTCTTCTCACACCTAGCATCCCCTAAGAATTGTCCATCTGAAACACATTGAACTTTAGATTAATACTTCTTATTAGCGACCATACAGTCTCACTACTATTCAATAACACAGGATAACAACATACCGTTATTGTAAGGACCCTAGCCGCACTAAAAACTTGTCCCTTTACATCTCACCAAAACGATTTAATTGCCAGTCCACCTTCCTGCCATTCACACTTTCCTACTAAACTCTGCATCACCGTTTCCCGTTCTCTCCACATTTACCCTAATATTAAACTCAGACAACTTGTCCACTGCTCACCATTAACAACAATTCACAACTGAGGACTTCCTCACTCACAACGCCATAACCATTATTACCTCTTATCTACTTTAACTTTTAACCCAATCTCTCTACCAATCCTCTCAAGATCTCTTCAGATTCGCCCAAAACCAAATCACCAGCATATAATAGGTAGGGCACCTCCACTCCTCTCCATCATTCTATACACATTCTTGTCCACGCCCACCTTCAAGTTCTTTCATAACCCATCCATATACAATTGAATAACCAAGGAACATAACACACTTCCTCACTCCGCTATTAGTACTAACCAATACCTTTTGACACCAATTTATTCTACAACACACCTCACTATCGTATACATACTTTGGATTCCATTCAGAAGCTTACACACATATATATCACTAACACCTGCATAGAGCTTCCTATTAACCCTATCGATACCCCTGTTGCAAAAATCCATAAAATCGTCAATAATATTTATTCTTCCTCTCCCTCAATTTCTCTATCATTTGCTTCAATGTAAAGATTTGATCGCACATCCTCGTACCACCTCTAAACGCACTTTGTTCTTCACCATCAGTCTTCAGTCACTCGGCGCACTCTTTTTCGACCAAAACACCAGCAATATATTTCCTACAACACTCAATAAACTAATACCCTAAATTTCTACAGTTCCCTTTATCTCCTTACCCTTATATAAGGGTACTATTACGCTCTCCTCCAATCCCTTGGAACTATACCTCCAAAAACGCTTTATTCACACAACTTCAGATCCAATCAATCACCATCTTCGCCTCCGTTCTTGAAATCTTTCACCAGTAATTTCATCTATACCTGCAGATTTACCATTCTTCAACTTTCCACTCTACCCATGCTCTCTTTGCAAATAACTCTCATCCCAAAATACTATTTCTTTGTACCCATAAAACCCACAGACATCATATCAACCTCTTCATTACTGCAATATTATGGCAGATTTTGAAAGTGTTCTTTCACACACACTCCACTCACAGCCATTTCATTCAGTTACAAAAGCACCATCCTTTTCATTATTCTAAGCAGGTTTCCCTTATTCTAATTCTTAACCTTTCGCCGCTTCCTTCCAGAAGAGCTTCCTATTCTTTGTACTGTTCCCTATTCATCTCCTCAAACTGTTCTTTACCTCTTCTTTATCTTACGTTGCATCTTTTAGCATTCCTTTTTTTTTCCTCTTAATAATTTCAGACATTCTTTCTTTGAAATTTCAATCATGTTGCTTTGTAATTCAACCACGGCTTTTTTTTACTTTTAAACCGCTTTGCATCACCTTCTCTTCCACCACTTGCACTGGTAACATTCTTATTCCTACTTTAGCACACCACATACTTCTTTTGCCACGTAACAATTGCTTCCTTCACATTTGCTCTCCAGATTTATTCAGCAAACTTGTTTCACATTCACCTGATTTACTTGCGGCGTTCTTACATACTTATCTTATTACCTTGTTCACTACTTTCACTCTTAATTTACCTCATTTCCTTTCGTATTCATTCCTCTCTCAATCCAAGTCGCCCACTAACTTAATTTACATAGTACAACATAATGTCCGATAATCCATTCCTAAAACCCTCACATGATTAAACATCACACAATACTAACATCTTTCTTCACCAACACAAACAATCATACTTTCTCACTTCGATACCATCTCTACCTTACACCCCAACTCTAGTAATACTTATGAATACTCTTGTGTTTTAAAGAAAGTATTACTTACACACATACCTCTCACTCACAGAAATCAACACCTTCCTACCATTCTCATTTTCTTCTGACCCCAAAACCACTGTTATACCATCCTTTTTTTGAATCATATATATATATATATATATATATATATATATAATATATATAATATAATATATATATATATATATATATAATTATAATATATATATATATATATATATTATTATATATATATATTACTGTATATATAAAATCCGTATTATTAGTCAATATTTAGGCCTAGAAGGGATTTGGTACTACTGTATAATTTAAAACCTCTTTAATATACATAAAAAGAGGTAATTTAAAAAAAACAAAAAAAACATTTTTGTTTTAAAAAAAAAACGTGTTTTTAAAAAAAAAAAACTATTAAAAACATGTTTTTTTCACAACCCTATGCCACGGCGACATTACACACCCGTGCCTCAATCCTCACCACCCCAAACAGCTCACTCTCCCCTCCTAACACTCTCACACACATTACTATTCCTAAAGGCCCTACAATCCTTTACTAAACCCCCCACTCCATTTTCCTCCAACACCCTCCACCATTCACCCCTCTTCACTCTATCATATGCTTCTCTAAATCTAAGAAACACCCATACACCTTCCCTTTCCTCTCTATACTTTTCTCCAAAGCATTCTTATGTAAACATTGGTCACACACACTCTTTCCCTCCTAAATCCTCCTGTCTTCCCCCATTCTCGCCTTCCGTTAAACTCTCATTCTCGTCAATCGTATTCTCCATACCTTTCCCTATCCAACTTAAAAACACC
>JABUQX010008397.1:0-65173 GCA_015478945.1 Trachelipus rathkii
TATAATTATTATCATTATCACCACAATCACTGTAATTAAATAATGCTTGTTATATATATAATATATTCACTATATATATTATTATTAATTACCACTATTCACCAAAAATTAAAATTATATTAACATTATATTATTTATCATTATCACAAAAAATTCACTGTTATAGTATATGTGTTTTGAACGATTATCACCCCTTTCCGCAGAGAAAGAAAATATAATGTGATAGAAGTGTTTCCAGCCCTGCTACCATGAAAGAGAATTTGGAAAATTTACTTCATATGACTCTACGATAGACTTGGGAAACGCAGCTCCACCTTCAGCAATTTAATATTTTAAATTTTCTCTATAATTTATTATTTGTATTTAATATTAAAAATTGTCATCTTAACTGATTTCGTGAAGAAAATTTTTTATAAACTCATCAATTTGGAAATGAATAAATTAAATGTTGCAAAATTGGCAATCATTTTTTTTTTTATCCAAAATAGTAATTTTCTTTTACTTGAAATTTCTAGCCACCATGAATGAATCAATTGCTTTCTTTCTCTCTCTCTTCTTCTTTAAAATTATTCAATAAAATCTTCAGTTAAAATAACAGTTCGACTTCATCTCTTCAAAAAATCGCCTCTGACTATCCTTCTCTCCAAATCTCTCTCCTCTCTCTCTCTCTCTCTCACTCTCTCTCTCTCTCTCTCTCTCTCTCTCTCTCTCTCTCTCTCTCTCTCTCTCTCTCTCTCTCTCCCTCTTTTCTTCTCCCTTCTCTCCTCTCTGTTTTCTTCTCTCTCTGTTTTTCGCCTCCCCTCTGGTTCCACGAAGTCACACTCGACGAGCGGTCGAATAATATATCATAATATATATTTATTATATATATATATATATTCTATGTATAATTATATATATATAGTAATATAATGTTATATTATTTATATTTTACACTATCAATATATCACATATATATATATATATATAATATATATTAAATATATATATATATGTAATTATATATATTATATATATATATATAAGTGGTATATATATATATATATATTAATATATATATATAATATATATAATATATATAAGATATATATATATATAGGTTATATATATATAATTAATATATAAAAAGTATATATTATATATATATATATATATATATAATAATAATATATATATTATATATATATATAAGATAATTATATATATATATATATATTATATATATATATATATATATATTATATAAATATATTTAATATATTATAAATATTAATAATATATATACTATATATATATGTATATTATATATATATAACTATATATATATATAATATATAGATATATAGATATTTATACTATATATATATATATATAATATATATATATATATATATTATATATTAATTATATATATATATATATATAATATGTATTATAATATATATAATATATAATATATATATATATATATAGTGATTATATATATTAATATAATATATACTATATTATATAATATAATAATATATATATATATCATATATATATATTAATTAAATATATATATATATATATATATATATATATATACCGTGCCTCATCTCCTCACCTCTTTTTTTAAAAAAGCTGGCTCGACCCACAGAATTTTGCCACCCTTGTAGAGCGCAGCCTTTAGATGTTCCTCCTATGAAGTTATAGTACACATGTTTCCAAGCTTGGGTCAGGCGTTAGACAGTCTAGTATTAGATACTTTGTGTTGTCTGGAAAACTGGTTTGTGAATGACATTTTTGGGTGCGAATAAAGAAAGTGTGTTTTATTATTGTTGAACCGTGGTTTTTATACCGGAGGGGTGAAATCCCAGAGCTTTGATGGATTAGTGTTGTTGAAAAGTTTTGCTGTCCAGCTTTGCTGCTCTTGTGGGAAGAAAATTTCCGATGGTGTGTGTAGGGCGCGGTGGGCTTTTGAGCATGGTATTTTTTTAGTATGAGAGATTACTCTAATTGCTACGGTATTGGAATATGCTTTAAAGTTGGCTAACGTTAAGAAAATTAGAAAGTGGTTTTTGAAGAGATGTTTGAGCATTATGAGGCGGGGGTGTTCTCCTTATTGATTTAAGCTGGAAATCTGATGAAATAAATTATCTAAGGAGTGAGATCTACTCTATAATTTACGGTCTATCAAGTCTAAGTGATCTTTTATAGGAAGTATTTTTTCATCGGTTTGTAGGAGACGGAATAGATGTTGTGGTGGAAGGCAGCCTTATTACTCTAAAGTGCATATTGTGTTAGTTACTAGTGTTAAATTAACTGTTTTGAGAGCACTGGAGATTATGAAGGTGTTGCGTAATTTAGCAGAACAGACTGAGGTTTACCTTGCGTGAAAGATATATTACAATTGGGTAGAGTTGTATATATATATATATATATATTATACGATATGGTACTATATAATTAAGCCAGTCATGAAAATAGTCTTACTTTATATGTAGATTTATATATAATGACTAGTATAAAATAAATATCTATTCTAATCATTTAATACTTAATATATGATATACTATAAAACATTGAGAAATTACAACTTACAGGTGAATATAATAGAAGTGAGAAATTAATATGAGCATATATATAATGAGAGGTAGACTTAGAAGTGAAGAATAAGACCAAAGATGCAGGGATCGCATTTAATACGAGAGAGAGCATCGAGAAAGAGAGATTATATTATTAGAAAATTACTTTATTACTTCCACAATAATTTCATACAATCTATTTTATTACAGCGTATATATCTATCTTTCAAATAGGAGCAATAATGAATACTGAATGAAAATTTCCCAATCATACCACACGTGATTAGATTATATTTTCACGTTAGGTATACGTTTTCTCACGAGCTTATAAGCAAGATTAGGATAATGCTACTGACCTTGTGAGTCTCAAATTATAATAATATATAATATGAAATATGTGAATAATATCTATTGACGTTACCATGCTTTTGAAATTTATTACTCTTAAGAACAGATTAGGAAGGAGATATTACCAAATATCAATTTTACGATTTAATATAAGAAAATAATAAAGTAAAAAAGTTTTTTTTTTTATTTTGTTTTATTTCAAAAATTTTTTTTTTTTTAATTATTTTTTATAAATACAGTTTCTTTTTTCATTTTCAAATAAAATCGTAGTAATTTAGTTAACTTTACCATTTAAAATATAATTTTTATATATAATATATAAAAAGACTCTCACTAAAAAATATTGAGGATAGGCTATACCTCTATCACCTAATTATCTTAATACGTCTCACCTGAATTACATATTAACATCTTTGAGATTTAGATATGGTAGATTTAATAAAATGTCCAATTTTTAAAGAGATTCGATTCAAATATAACTTGCATTTATTTTAAATAAGACAGATTGAATTACAATAATAATTAACCCAACGCCTACGGGATATTTTTTTAAAAAATTTTTAGTTAAATTTCAATGCCTGCTATATCCAAAATACCTATATTTGATTCCCAAAACTACCTCATAACCATATTATTTATATTAAAATGTATCCAGCCAGTAAACGTCTCATTATTATTGGCGCTGGTTATTTTCGCGCTGTAATATGATATATATATATATATAGCGAAAACATCCAATAAAAATTTCTATAAAATTTAACTAAATTAAATATTGAATTTCCAGTCTGCTATTCTATAGCATATGTATGAGAAAGCAGTTGATTTCTTTTAGGGATTTACGACATAGAGTGATAAATAACTAATACATGTCTAAAAGGAATATTTATACTATGAGAAAAACCGAAGTGAACATTAAAAATATAAATCAAGATTATGATGATATTTTATTTACTTAAATACGAGCAAAGCTTAAAATAATAGTTGGAAAAATATCACAAATAAATAAATAATAATAAAAAAATCTTTGTTATAAGTACCATAATGATTAATTAAATCAAAAATAAGATACTAATAGTAATCAATATAAAATAATAATAAGATATAATAGATCGCGATAAGGATTGAATAATACATATAATTTGAACTCTAATAACATAAGGCGATAATAATAAAAATAAAAAATAATAATATAATAATAATAATTAAAAGATTATAACTTTACAAATAGTGAGCATAAATAAACATAAATTTAAAATCTTAACAATGGTATTTATTCTTAAAAAAATTCAATGTTTAATAGCTGTGTAAATATCCTTCTTTTAAGTTCTATAAAAATCATAATTTAATAATATAATATCGGTATGGCTTCAGTGAAAAGGGTATAACAACAATTAATGCATAGAGAAATCATACGCGTTAATCTTCACTATAATATATCAATACTAATTTCTTAATCAACTCCACCAATCTCACTCACCTCCTTCACTTTTTTATATATTTCTATTAATTATTTATTATAAATAATTAAATTTGTAAAACTGAAAGCTGAACGAAACTTAATTCTTATTATTTATTATTTTGATACGAATAACATTAATCTTTGTTTATTGTAATATAAATTACTTCACTGCAATAAAATATATATATCTATCTTCATTGATTTCAAATTATATATTATATGATTATGCTAATATTAATTTTTATCTATAATATTTATTTGATAATATAATATTTATTATAATATAATATAATCTCACAACATTATTTCCCGAAGTTAAATTTATAACAATATATTATTATTGAGTTTTTTACTTATCTTAATAATATTTATATAATAATATACTTATTATTATTTTTTATATTATTTAACATTAATATGCTATATTTTACTTAACATTTTACGCTATTTTATTCCATAAGATATTATTTATTTGTTTTCTCGCCAAGATCTTATATTATTCACATACCTTCTCGTTTCTCACGGTGACATTTTAAAAATATTAAAATTTGAGCACTTTATAGTAAGGCTAAACAATTAATTATTATAATATATATATACAAAAAATATAATTGTTACCCATAATATTATATATATAATATTATATAATTATTATATATATATATAATATAAAGTGACCATACACCGAATATTTATTTTTATATTAATTATTATTTCTATTAATAATACTTTTCTATATATATATATAATAGAGTAATTATTTAAAATGACGTTTTAACCATTTATTTATGATGATCTCTGAAGATGATCAACACATAGTCATAGTGTTTACAATAAACTGATGTAAATTTGATTTTTTGAAAATAAAGAATATAAATATAATTTTTGCTTAAAACTTTTGTAATCACATATCCTGAAATAAATTTATATATTATGCGCATAAAACCTCGGGGAATCTCTGCACATACAAATCTTGTTTGATCAATTCCTATATATTTTATCTCACTCGTCTAAGAGCTACTCCAGATGTAACTACTCTGATGTCATTAAATTGTTCTATTCATTATTCTATCCTAAAACTCATCAAGACAAGCGTATATATCGTGTGATTCCAGAATTTAACAATGTTAGCTCGTGTAGTTAAAATAAAAATGTAGCGGGAAAAGTTAGCTCTATCATCATATAGCCAATATTTTTGAGTAACTACAGACTGCTCATCGCTCACATTGTTATAATTCTCCCAAATAGAGTAAAGATAGGCCTTATATCTATTTTAAACTTATATATTTCCAATGTTCAGTTAAACTGAGATATCTATTACTAAATTACTTACGATTTATTTGATATAACTCTCTTATTTTAAGATATAAATGCTAGATATAATAATTACTTATATATTTATAATAGAGGAAATTTTTACGAATAAAAAGTGATTAACTATTTACACATATAGTAGTAATAATCATATATGATATTAAAATTGAATATTTATTTATTGAGGAAAAAGTTATTCGCATTGGTCCCTTACTAATAACTCTCAATGACTTATAATATCTACTAGCCTTAATGTTTGTTGTTTATGTCACAACAATTCACTCGTAATAAAAACCGACTGGAGTTAGTCTGTGTGGAGATCCATTTCTTCACCATTACCTCTACTCGTAATATAAGATAGTAATTCTTCACCACTTGAATTCTTTATTCACTCTGTAATTGAAACACACAAACTATTATACATTATATTGATTTCCAGGTGGTCATATATAAGGAGCAATCATATATATATATTGCTCACTTTAGTTAAGCTCTAAAATATATATATTGATAATAATATAAAGTACTTAACTGAAAAAAATTTTCTACTATATAACGGGTTTATATATAAATAATATAATATATAATATAAACTATAAAGAAGATGTGGAAATTTTATATTTTCACACTTGCACCTTCGATTTATATTAAATAAGATTTATGCAAATCGGAATAAAGTGTAAAGAAAATTTGGATGGAAGGAAAGACTTCATCTTCTCTCTTCTCTCTCTAATAATTATATATAATATATATATTATATAATATATATTAATAAATATATATATATAGTATTAATATATATATTATATTATATTATATATATATAGAATATATAATATATATATAATATATAATATAAAAATATTATATAAATAATATAAATATTAATATAAATATTATAAATATAATATATAAATATATAAAATTATATATATATACAAAACTTCTACT
Source organism: Trachelipus rathkii (assembly GCA_015478945.1). Classification (NCBI taxonomy): domain Eukaryota; kingdom Metazoa; phylum Arthropoda; class Malacostraca; order Isopoda; family Trachelipodidae; genus Trachelipus; species Trachelipus rathkii. The sequence goes on from JABUQX010008397.1 coordinate 6,640, forward strand.
TACCCAAGTATAAAAATCTTTTCAAATGATACTCACGCAATACTTATGAATAGGTTATTTCACTGAAATGTTTTTGTCTCACTTACCTTACAAATTTATGGAGCGACACACACCAAGCGGATCTCATAAGTTGTCCTCAGTGCTCTCTCGAAAAACACATTACATAACTCACAGAATTTTTAAACTGAGTAAACTACACCCAAAATAAAGGCACTTGCTGATAGAAGACACCATATTAGTAATATTGGATAAAGGTTAATCAAGGCCTCCTTGCCTCCATGCGCCAATCTACATCGTTAAATATACTCCGAGAGAAACTTTCCTTACCACAATACCCGATAAGAAAGAAATAGAATAGAAAAATAGTTAAATGCGTAGAACCGCGTTATAAAGAGAAACCTAGACTTGATAGACCATTATATATTACTCTATATAGTGTGATAAACTCATGAATCTGCAACTCCTAGAAAATTAATAATAACTGATTACATTATATATTTTAAAAATCAAAGTTATAATATTATCCCAGCTATTTTAAATCTCAAAATAAGCGGAAGAACACTCAAGCGCCCGCCTCCATAGTGCTTCAAACATCTATTAAAAACACCTTTTCTAATCCCCACCTCCCGATAATCAATAAACAAATCACACGTTTTAACGATATACCGATTTTATATAAGGCATAACAATCCCAAGTAAGTATGTATGTTAAAAGTACTTTGAATTAATTAACAAGAATCAAATATCTGCTAGCCTCATGTAGAGAGTGAAAGAAAATAATCCTTATGTAGCAGAAAAATCCATAGCACAACTCACAATATATTACGCATCCCCATAACCACACATAAAGTATCGTGGACAAAAAACTATATAACTTTGATATTTTCATAGAGAGCAAGAAGCAGTTTTTCACACAGAAGCAAAAAAACATTTCACAACACTATACCTCTCATCATCGCTTTATTAGAGTTATGAGTGTTATCAAACCGGTTATGCTATAACGGCATTCTACAAACAACACCAGTAAAGAACGACATCGCACTCATTCCGGACTTTACTAAAATGAAACACTTTAAAGTATATAATATGAGATAATATTGAACCCGGTTTCATTCTAAAATTATAAATAAAAGCACCCCTCATTACTTCACACCTATACTTGGACTTACTCTCAAAATAGTTTTTAAAACCAATTCTACATATAGAACACACTCTTATATCCAACAATAGAAACCAAGTTATATAAAACTATTTACCTTTAGCAAACTAAGAAAATCTGTGTTCTTAACCATGAACCAAGCGGAACGTACATGAATACCTCCTCTACTACTACACTCTCATAGAGCAACGTCGATACATCTGGCCTGCGTTTCCTACATAAAGCGAGTGCAAAAATCATAGAGATTGAGATACAGACTAGCTTATCATTAAGAGAATACAGAGATAAGCGATAAAAAGTAATGACGCGCCAGTGATATATAGTTATAAAGTAATATATTACAAGAACAGTAATGAAAAGGTGGTAATGTATATAGCAAAATAAGAATTAATGAGCATATGGAAGATTTGTTCTAAAGTAGATAATTATATTTAAAAAATTAAATACTTATGCGTAAGTATAATATTCCTAATTGCTTATATGTTTAAAATATTACTTATATCTCATATAAAAGATTTATGAATTGGAGATAAATAAATATATATAAAAAAGGAGTAAAAAATATAATTACATATAGTAGGTTATTTCTCTAATTATATAAACAAGGAATACATAGTAAAATTAAATAGTAATTGATTCTGAGAGTATACAGTAAATTAAGTTTTATATATAAATATAATAGAAAAATAACTTTAATGAAGTAGGTGTTCAAAAGCCAAAATTGCAGCAATATTATAATAAGATGTGAATAAAATAATGTATAAAAGCTGATGATAGTAACCTGTAATTACGTTTAATTTTATATTGTAAAAGCCAGTCTAAATTAAGAATACTATAATTATAATATACCAAGTCATCATATTAATTATACTATTATAAAATAACGTAATCATAGTGAAGGAGTGTAAATCTCAAAACTTTAGCTATATATAAACTCTGGCCTTCATCTAGACTACTCAATAGATATCTTAACAATCCTTGGTTAAATAAAACTGCGATGATATTCTTCTAATTACCTAAGTTTAGTGTATAATATATCCTATTCAGCTATTGAAAAGGGATATTAGTAGTATATATCAAAAGTAAGGGTTTTTATGTAGTAAAAGATTACGAAATTAGATGCAAAGATATTATTTAAGAGTATAATATGTTATCCTAAAAAAGTATCATTCATGCCACGACATAGTATATTGATAAATGTATTATTATAGAAAGCGATAGATAAATATTTTTATAAAATATATATTTTAAAAATAGAAACACTTAAAACTAATTTTAATATAAAGTAAGTAATTTGGTGTATCACGGAAAAGATTATTTTGTTTTTTATGAAAAAATTCTATAAACAAGTTTCTTGATATTTTAATATATTAACTTTAAGCACCGATTATATTACTTAATCAAAGTAATAATGTTCAAAGATTTAAATTATATCAGATTACTTAAAAAAATATTATCCTGCCTCAATATGAGACAAAGTTATAATTAACCTACCTTTAAGATCTTACAGTATATATAAAATGAGTAATGAACGTGAGAAAAGACTACCTACAGGTTACTCAAGATATTTACGATCAGACTGGTCCCGTAAATGTATTCATGAAAGCGACGAAGTAATAGATCATGCTAGTGACATTGCAGACTAATAATAGTTATATCAGCGGCTTCTAGATTAAATGTTTATATATATATAATAATATATATATAATTATATAATAACGTTGGTAATTTCTAAAGAGGAGTCAAATCGTAATCTATAAGTGAATATAATATTTATAACGTACGTGATAAACATAATATCATAGTCCACTTCTCAATAATTATATTGAATATGTAACTACCTACAGAGATACTACAAGAACAATAGTAAGTGAGTATTAAATGATAGATCACTAATGAGATTTTAATACCGATAATATATATAGCTGGACATCAAATATATTATGAGGCAATAACACTAATAAGTGAGTCTACCTATAAACTATATTAAGAGTTATAGTAAATACTCCTCACCAAAATAATTAGATAATATAATAAGTATAAGAGTTATATAACTCATTATTTTTCACCTTTATGACCAGAGTCCTCTTATAACTTTATGTCACGAGGGACGAATATTTGGGATCTAATATGTTACATAGTTAAAGTGATATAATAAAAGGGACCGTATGAAATAGTAATGGATAATGTCAATTTTCATTCACTCCCGCCACATTTAATATTTGATTATAAATGGGTTCATATTAATATGAGTAATAATACTCACATAAAGCTAAATAATTAATTATATATTAATAACCATATATTCAATAAGTATTGGACACATAAATAATTATTCATATATATAACTCAATCACGATAAAGTGAAAGTTTTATAATATATTATTCGATCACTCGGTAATTTTAGAAGACATTCTCACAAGAGAGTGATTGAGTAATCACTCAAAAACATAGATGGAGGCGAGAAAGTACAAGAGGGCGATTATAATGAGAGAGAGAAGATAGAGGTAATGGAAGAGAACGAGAGAGTATTATGTCAATTGCGAACGAGAGAACGAACTCAGACGAGAGAAGTATCCCGAGAAGTGATAAGACAGGTGATAGAAAAGAAAGGAGGGAAAGGAGACTTTGTTAAAATAATGATTAGGAAGAGAAGAAGAGAGGTTGAGTGTACGGAGTAGGATAGTAACGAGATGAGAGAGATGATAAGAAATTAGGAAAGAGAAGGATAGTCAGAGGCGATTAATGAAGAGATGGAAGTCCAATCTATATTTATATTACCGACTAGATAATATTTTTTTTTTGATATATGTATTTGAAAAGATTATAAGAGAGAGAGATAAGAAAGCATTGATTCATTCATGGTGGCTAGAAAAGTGTCAAGGTAGAAAGAAGAGGAACACGTATATTGCATTTTTAAAAATATCTAAATTTTTAAACATTTAAATTTATTTCCATTTCTTAATCTGGGTGAGTTAAAGCGCGAAGCAGATCTATATGTGTAGAAAAGGCGGAGAAATCAATTTCTTTAGACGCTTAATTATGTAGATAAATTACGTAATACATATATATAAAATTATAAGAAGAAAATTAAAATAATTAATGTTTATAGAAGGTAGGCGAAAGCGTAAATTAACTCCACTCCAACGTCCTATATCGGATTGAGTCATCACTGGCGAATAGCTATAAAATTTATTTCCCACCAAATTATACTGATCACCAACTTAAAAGGCAGTTAGAAGGAGCTGCGAAAACCCCATATTGCTCTTATCCAAATCTGGATAATTCACTACGCAAAAAACTGGAAACGATGAGTTTAACGAAAAGTGAGGGGCGTTGAAATAGCGGAGCAAGGGTTAAAGGGCGCAAATTCAGAAAGAAAAATGTTGTTAAGAAGACGAGGAGAGCCCCTTAAAAACGAGTAAGGAAAAAGGACTTATAAAGGAAAGATCGAGCGAATTTAAACCACATGACTTCATATTATACAGTGATTTTGGTGAATTAAGATAAAAATTAAATAAATAATATCTTAATGATAATTATATTATATATTATGGTGAATAGTGGTAAATAAATAAATAAAATATATATTATATAAGTGAAAAATAATAATAATTATATATAAATAATTAATAAAATATTATAACAAAGACATAACTATATAGTAATAACAGTGAATTTAATAATATATTAATAATAATGAAGTGATAATGATAATATATAGAAATAATAAACACAGTGTGTAAAATATTTAATCAATTGTTTCAAAATTTAATATCACAATTATCAATTAGAACAGTGGTAAATATAATTATTAAAAGGGATAAAATGCGTCAAAACCAATATAGCATCACACAAATATTGAGAGTATAAAACGTAAAACTGTCACGAGTGGTAGTTGATCGTATAGTTGAGAAGATAAATAAAATGATATATGTATAGTATATATCAAATAGTATTGAGTAATTTGCACATTGTTTGCAATAGTACTAAATGATATATTATATTGTGTATGTGTATATGTATTTGCTAGGTTATGTAAACATATGGGTTATTTCTATAGAGGCTTGTGATATGCGTATTCACTAATATTTGTGATTAATGATTTTATAACTAGTATGTTACTAGTTGAATATAATAAAACAACGAGAGATTAACCGCTACTGTGAGAGAGACTCCGAAGCGTGAGAGTCAACTGCAGCCATACTCACTAGAGAGCGAGGGTCCCCTCGAAGATCAGATGTCGCAACTGTGTTTACCCGCCCCGAGAGGATAAGGGAGAATGGTGAGCTACTGTAGCTCGGCGCCTCCGAGGCTTCGTAAGCGTGCATCGGACCGTAAGGTTTGTTGTGGTTAGCTGAGTACACCCTCCTCCCCTTATTAGAGCTACGTGGCTCTTGTTGAATTAAAGATATCGGTGTTATCTCTGAGTAGGAATCATTTTGTAGTATATGTTTCTAATATCGATATTATTATCTGATAATATTAAATATGATTATTATATTATACCCCATATCGACCCCGCTAGATTAAATTGATCTTTTTAATTTCCCCTTGCTTCTACTTCCTGACATATTTAAATCGTTTTGAGAAATATAATAATTTTATATAAATTTGTCATTATAACTAATTGCAAAAGCATTAATTCAATTTAAAATTCAGTCTGATATATAATTGTTGCAACTTTTCATAGCATCCAAAGGAAGTTTCTAATAATACTACTATATAGGCCGTAGTAAATAGCCATTAACTTCTAAAGTATTTTAATTTGTGCGATAAAACCATGACCACAATAATTATAATGATACTATAATATATATATATTTCGAGTAAGGGGATAGTATATTATATTATAAATTCAATTTCCCATTTAAATAGGTAATTTTCTTCCCCTTTGTCCGATTAAACATCCCGTAGGATTGTTCGAAACAATTAAAAAAAAAAAAAAAATAAATTACCTAATAAATTATTTTAAAATTATATTAATTAAAATTCGAATTATATAAAAAAAATAATATAATAAATAAACTAAATATAATAATTTAAATAAAAAATAAATAATATATATTCTTATAAAAATATATTAAAAAAATATGTAGGAAATTAAATGAAAAAAACGGAATAAACTTACTAATAAAAATTAAAATTAATTAAAAAAAAATTATTTTAGAATAAGATTCATTTATTAATTATAATGCATCAAATAATATAAATTTATAAAAAAAAATAAATATAAATAGATAAGTTATATTAATATAATTTATAATTAAATTATATAATTTGACGCTACTATATAATGATATATCACACATATTTCGATATTAGTATTTGGTATTATGTATATTACCGTCCTTTACGTTACAGCTGGGTAATGGTACGGTATCCTCTGGTTTATAACTCGATAATGATCAAGCAGTTCACTGGCATCTTGACTCACGCATTTCAGGACGAGAAATTAAAGGAAACAGCGATGTCCCCTCTCAGTTGTGTGGCTGTTCCTTCCCGTATTAGGAAATTTTTCTTTAGAAGTATAGAAATGCACGAGTACTAGGCGTAAGAGTAACTGAGTTCAGGATCAAGTATAGGTGAAAATATGACAGGCTACGGTGAAAGAGAGCGTAAAAATTGTCGTTAAGCAGGAGGATTTTTATGTAATATTTACTGTAGGTGCACAGTACACACATAGCTGTATTTAACGAGGCTATGCTACACCGAGAAAAGAGGAGTCGGAGTTGGGTATCTACATGCACACACCATCACCACAAAGCAGGTGTGCCATACACATAACAACAGAATAATCTATTACACATGTAAATTTTCTGTCGTGCTAATAGTTTCTCTCACTCAGGATATGGCTCCGGCTCGTCCTAAGGATTAATATAGAGGATAGCACCTATATCATCCTGCGTGGCAAGCAACTTCTTCTGATGCGTTGCGCTGAAGCAGGAGTCCCTTGCTAATGAGCTTTCTCACCACAACTATCCATGCACACTTGTACTGGGAACTATTTGATGTCCTATGTAACCATGCAAAATACTTTCCTTGTAATCAAGTTATCTCTCGGGTATTAATGGTTATCCTCTTATCACGTGGCGTCTAGAGGTTGATCGTGTGAATGACAGGAAATTTGTAAGTTCCTATACGTTATAAATAAATATATAAGGTGAGTATATATATATGTCAGGGACCTACCTCAAACGTATATAAGTAGGTATATAAGGTCCCGTAACTACTATATAGTGAATAAATAATATTTAGCTCAATGGAATACAAAAAACTAAGTAAAGAATGAATAAAGGAAGTAAAGTATAAGGTAGAAATTGATATAGAGGTAGGAGAAAGTGTATATTATATATAATATACATAAGGAATCATAATATGAAAGGATATAATTTCTTTCTCAATTTAGTATAATAGTGAATAATAGTTGGACATTCACGTGACTACCGGTGCTGGAGCCTCACTCATAATATAGTGAGTTGACACGGTTATAGCCTCATAAATAATTTAAATAAATATTATCTTTATTATAAGTCCCCATATTTATATATATACAATAAATAATATTATATATTATATATAATATATATAAATATAATATAGTTATGTAGATTCAGTCGTAAAATTAATTATATGAGTAACATTTCAACTTTCGGTTGTTAAGTTTTGCTTTAAGCACGTCCTCCCAAAAAAACATCTTGTTTCTTGCTTTCACGCTCATTAGACTTATGAGGTCTGGTGACTTTGTCGTCAGAGTGACTCTCACAAAGGCGCAAACAGCAAATTTGAGAACTCTTCAGTTGCGGTGTGTCATTGTTACTTATGTAGCTAGGTTCCCGAAATTCTTCTTCGAGCACATAACAACATAAATTAACACACAGGCAAAAAAGCTGTGGGGTTAAAATTATTGGAGCGGAGAGTCTCCAGAACATCTGCTTGTATAACAAGTTCGTGAAAATGCCAACTTCCATTCTTTATTTTTTCAAGGACATCACAATCACTGTGAATAATTGTGAACATAGGATATTATTTGTAAATTAACTTATGTAACATTATGGGTGTCATTGTTTTTAAGCGTATATTTATTTATTTGAAAAAATTTTGAGGATTGTCAATATTATACCGGCTTTACAAAAACTAAGGAATTATTTATAGTATTTGAGCCCTGAAGTTGTCGCATTTACTTATTGTAGTAAGGAAGACAGCTGTATTTAATTTACAGGTTTATAACCACTCTATATTTATTTTAGCTACATAACTCTCATGTTTGTTTCAATTTTCTTATTAGGACCATCTTCGTCCTTATCTCTCTCTCACATTTTTTCGCGGATTGAATAGTTACAAAAATTGTTTTGTGTTTATTTTTAGTAGGTGTATTTGATTCGAGAGCGCCATTCGTTAATTTTGTAACTAGTAAAAATACACTTTTCTGACCTTTTATTTTAACCTCAATATCAGGGCCAGTGGTATTACATTTTACAATATAATAAAAAAGGAATTTATAATTGTATAATAATATAATAATAATAATAATAATAATAATAATAATATAACAATAAAATAACAAATGTAATACAATGTTCGATCTAATAATTAGAAATAATATGCATATCTTGACATAAAGAAATAATAATAGATATAACTCACACTGAATTATTTAACTAATAAAGTTTGAAGACTGACATTTATAAATTTCAATTCTCATTTTCTTTTTGATATTATATATACACTAATAATAATAATAATAGTAGTTAATAATAATATTTAAAAACATAATAATAAAATTAATATAAATATTATAGTAATAATACTAATTATTAATTGAGAAATTTAAGTAATAAAAAGACACTCTTCATAAATTTAAAGTGATAATATTAATATATATTTGAATATTATATTATATAATATATTAATATATTAATAATAAATTAATAATTAATCATATATTATTAAAATACATATATGATGTTAAATAATAATATAAAATAAATAATATTTTTATATATAATTAATAATAATAATTATATATAATAATAATTATTATATTAATATATATAAATAATAATAATAATAATAATAATAATAATAAATAAAATAACTTAAATCAATAATTATATTATAATATTTATTTACTAAATAATATATATATTAATATATAATAATTCATAATAATATATTTATTAGTATAGATTATATTATAATAATATATTATATTATAATATAGTAATATATTAATTATATATACTTAATACAACAATTAATAATAAAATTGGATAATAATTCTATTATTATTATATAATTTATAAAAATTAATGTATGAATCATTATGGGATTGTTGTATAAGTTTATTTTACATTTACACTTTGTGTTTAATTTAAATGAAATGAAATGATGATATAATTGAATTTTTTGAAGAAATAATTGTATCATTTTAATTAATTATTATCTATCTGATGATGATCTGGTTATGGAGTTAATAGTATATGATGCGTAGTCTTGTTCTTATTTCTTTATAGATTAAGAGATTTAGTTGTTGTGTAGACTGACTAAAGATTGTGTAAATCTTATTCGTGACTTTTATGGGAAACAAAGAAAAATATGAGAGCTATTAAGAGAATAATATATGTGAGATGCGCTCTTTGAACAGAAGATGTAATGTGAGACTCCTGGGAACACGCGAGAAGAATAGAAATCACTAGTAATAAGAGTACAGGTGGATATAGAATCAATTTTATCCACAGCGAGGGCCGACCCCACGATGAACCCTACATCTCGATCGAGATACATAGTGAGCGGTCCGTCATGAGAAGCCTCTAGCGTGAGGCACTTTTATCTGCTTGCGACGAAGTTGGATTTCTCACTAATTAGAGTGTCTCTAAATTGGGGAGCCACTCACTCGTAATGGCATGTGGTGTCCTTTCTAATGAGACATTAGTAATATTTTTACTTAAAAATTTGTTCACTAGCAATTATCTATTTTCGTAATGTTCATACTCAATACAGTACGCCTAACACCACACTCTGGAGATAAGAAAGATCTCGATGATGATGATGGATGATATTTAAATTAAATTATTATATATCAATTATAATATTGTCATTCATCACTCATAATTACTTATCTACTGGCTTCATTTATTATTTCTTATCAATATCTTAATTAATTGCTTATTGATCTATTGATCTAATTATTATTTTATTTTGATCTATTATTATTTTTGACCCCCCCCCCACTCTGCTACTTCATTATTAATTTATTTTATGGGAATTCATGCTCATAGCTTTTTTTATTATTATTATTTAATTTTTACTTGGGAAGAGGATATTTTATAGTGAGACTGATCCTATATATTATTTATATTATTTATTATTATTAATATTATTTTTTATTTTTTATTTATTATTTTTTTATTTATTATTTTTTGCATCTATTATTTTTATATTTACTTTTATTTTATTAATATTATTTTATTATTATTATTTTAAATATTTTTTTTTTATTTATTTGATTTTTATGTTAGCAATTTTATTATTTATCTTTATTATTTTTTTTTACTGTTTTATATTTTATTATTTTCAAATTATGACAATTCTAGACGTTTATTTTACTTTATTTATAGTAAGCTCTTAAAAAAGTAAATTAGTTCTAGATTTTCAAATCTTATACGTCAATCAGATAAACAAACTAATGTTAATGAGTAAATTGTACCTAAATACTTTCAATTATCCTTGCCTAGACTTTAAAAAATTTGTTAAATGTATTTCTAAATATTTTAATATATTAGCAATTTAAAAATATTTTAAACAAATTTATCTTTTTAATCTATTACATTTTTAATATTAAATGTTTTGAAAAATCTTTATATTTCTGATAAACAGTATTTTATTATTTGTTAGCATTAGATAATTTAATGTCTTTATGGAGTAATATTTTCAATATTACAACAGTTATACATTGAAGTTTAAAAAGTATGAAATATTATAAAAAAAATATATATATGGCAAAATATATATATTTGTTTTAACTATATCTCGTAATTGATACACAATATGATATTTGTATTATCAATACATTTCTAGTCCCTGAAATAATAGTACACAGATATATTTTATATGCTATAAATTACATGTTTTTTTTTATCATATTACTATGTGATATAAGACAAATATACATACAATACATTTATTATAACCGAGTATAGACAAAAGTGACACATTGATTATATATTACTTTCTCTACATGTCGGATTAAGATCAGCTAATTCGATGGCTAGTGTTATAAGAGTTCACAGTGCAGTAATAGCAATATCACGTATATTTATTATATCACTATGTTTCAAAGAACACATTATCCCAAAATGCTGCTACTATTCTACAAGACAAGATATACTCTAAATAAAAAACCTTCATGTGAGTCTCCAGCATCTCCACATCGAGACAAACTACATTGTACTGATAAATAATTTCTTCGTAGAATCGAATAACTATTATATAAAAAAATTTATCTACCAATGTATTAATATTGAGAAACTCGCTCAAAGAATTCAATTAGTTTTAGGTTTTGAAACCACGACCAATGCTTCAAGTAACTATGGAATCAAATATCAGATATATCACGCTCATATATCAATTATATTATGATTTAATATATTCGGAATCTTTGTTTAATATTGGCAGTGTCTTGTGTAATATCATCTAGAAACAATTAATGTGTTGATATGACATGAAATATTACGACTATATATGTCAAAATATAACAGATTTTCTCAATAATATCTTGAATTAATCACCCTCAAAAATCAAAAATGAATTTTACGAGACACTATGGGAAACACCTCAGACAACGACGGTTTTCCTTTGAAGTACTCATGAGAAGACAAAAGCTACAGTTGGTGTTTATATTGTTCTAGACTTTCAAAAAGTCTCTGATAAATTATTTCCCGAATGTTTATGAATTCAAAATTCTCTGAGGGCGGCCCTCCAGTCACCCTCCTACCCATCCATGATCTATTGAATCTATTGATTCTATTGATCTATTGGATTCATAGGGAGGGATGGAAATTGGGCTACTCATCAACACGAAACAGGCTAAGCCTAATTTTCCAATTATTACACGTCAACAAAAGAAGACAAAAATCTGTATATATATACTTTTTATGTGTTATTCTATCTTTAATTTATGATTTCTCTATTTATAATCTAAAAACATTGGTGCTAAATCCAAATATTGAAATCAGTTTGTATTTCCTACCATGTCACCAATATATTATTATAGAAATTATTGTGTTTTTTTTTGTTGGCTATATTTTTTTACATCGCGTAAAATTGGAGCATGATTTCAACTCATTTTGTGCACTTCTTATAAGAGACACATACACAAGGCTATTGTTCACAAATCCAATTATTTTCATTATTACTTTAACCACCTATCTGTCAGTACCTAGGCCAGGTAAATGCATTCCATATATTACTATGTCATGTGAAAATACAATCCTACCGCAAATGCGCGACGTCTATCCAGTAATGTTTAGTTGACAACTCTTAATTGTCTACACTTGATCACTAAAATTACTTTTATTTTCTGGGACGTCTAGTGAAGAAGATGTACGATATATACATTGTTTAAACTTAAGTTTATTTATTGCGTATAGGATCATTTACTGAGCAGTTGATCTAATAAGGTCAAGAGCAATAACTAATTGTCATTTTAATAGTTGAATTCTATATTATCTTTTTGCTCTTCAATATTCATATTGAAAGTCAGCTTCATAAACAAATGAACATATAGATAAATCTCTTCGTGTCTTAAAGTTGTTTTTTAGGTTTTGTATCCTTGTGATTTACTAAAATATAGTGTTACATGACGTAACACACTGAAGTTCTCAGTGATCCTTAGATTATACGTGTAGTAGCTGCTCTCTATAGCGGACTATATGAGAGACTATATGGCCAAGTGATTTTGTATAGATGTTGTCATGATCACATGAGTATGAGTCAGTCTCCTAGCAATTAGCGTATATAAGGACAAGTTTGTTGCTTGCAGTGTGTGTCTTGATGCTTTGTTAATGGGCGTCGCCAGCTTCACGCTTGTTTGGTGATGTTGTTGTGTACTTTAGATTGATATTTGTTTGTGTTGTTGTTTAGTTAGTGTGTGCGTTGTTTGTTTATACGATTGACATGTTTATTGTTTTATGTAATTTATAGTTATATAATAATATATATATTACAATATTATATATATAATATTATATATAATAACTGATTCATATAAAAAAAATAATAATAGGATAAAAATATATACATAAACACTTTTATATTACAAAACTATTAATATATATATTTATATCTCTATATACAATTATATATATATAACATATATTTATAAATATATATATGTATAATTATTATATATATATATATATATATATATATATATATATATATATATATATATATATATATATATAGTATATATTATATATATATATATATAATTAACATTATATAGTATATATAATATATATTAAGTATGAATTTTCATAAATTGAAAATACTAAAACAATAATAAATATAATGATAATATATATACATTCTCACATAGTATATATATATATATAAATATATATATACTCTATAATCATGATAATATATATATTACAGGGCATTCGTATTATTATACACAGTGATAATACTAAATAATATTTTTAGAAAGTTTAAATATTACTTAAAAAATATCCTTAACCAGCAAGTGATATAATAGTTCAACTATATTAATAATAGGCACTCACTAATTCATATAACTTCACTAAATATTTAAAACACATATACCACAACCGCACAAAATATAAAAATAATTTTCATTATTATATATATATATTATATATTTATTATTTATTTAATTATTTAATTATATTTATATATTATATATATGATTATTTATTTATATGATATATTTATTATTTTATAATAAAATTTATTATATTTATATATAATATTAATTTTAATATTAATATTATTAATATAATATATAAATATATTTATATAATATATTATTAATTATATTATAGTATATTATATTAATTATAATATATAAAATATCCACTAAAATATAAGTAATATTCTCATATCACTAAATTAATATATATCCATAAATAATAACGTCATGAGTATTATGCATATAAGCGAAAGAAGAAGTGCGATAAACATCTAGTATTAAGCCATTCTTTGACTATAGTAATTTAAAATTGGGTGTCTAATATTTAAACATAAAAAATCCCCAAATGTATTATTATAATAACAATCAGAATAATAATCAAATGCAATATGCAATGATGGAAAATTCACAATTAGAGCAGTTGCAAAATGATATTAATAAAAAAGCAATTTCCTTGGGTTCAAGGCCAGTTTATCAACTACTGTTTGAATAAAATAATCATAATTGTCAAACACAAATTTTCTATGCGCACTCATCATAGACAGCCCGTTTAACCTGTCGTCTTTCCATGCTTTTTACTTATTTCGGCAATATGCTTGGGACACCTCCTTCTTTGCCAGACATTCGTAGAACAGCCATTGAAACCCAAGCCCACGCATTTTCTCGGGATCCAGTTCTTCGGTCCGTGACAAAATCGTCAATGGCTTCGCAATGGTTTTTGCTCAAGCTCTTTCAGTTCTACAAAGCCAATAAATTCCTCTTTGACTTCATCGGACTCTTGTCGAAATAGCACAACCCTATGGATAATTGTTCCTTTCCAGAAATATCAGCAGTTTCATCTCATTTGTGGTGAGGTACGTTGAAGTGCCCAAATGGAGGAATATTACTCCGCTAATAAAAAGCATATAAACTGATTTTTGAAATTAAGCTTGGTGATCAAGATAAATCTTGGGCACCTCATATTTGCTGTTGCGTCTTGTGTAACATACTAACATTATCTTAAAGGACAGTTCAGACATATGCCATTTGCAATTCCAATGGTTTGGAGGGAACCAAAGGATCACGCATTGGGACTGTTATTTTTGCATTAGAAATAATGTTGGAATAACAATCAAGTGACATAGAAAGTTCATTATATATCCTTAAACCTTACTCGGCTAATTAGGTTCCTGTTCCTTCATTCAGCTTTGAAGAGTTCTTCCTATCCCTTGCTACCACCTGAATTAATGTGAATCTCCTGTCTAGATAATCTCCGACAAAGAAGATTTACATATTTACGTCTCAGAAAATTGGGACTTATTTTATTTTTTTCCACTTTTTGTACTTAATGATTTTTTTTTTAAAACACAGATTCATATAATTCATCAGTATGAACTTTAATATCTTAGTTCGCGTTATCTATCATGTCAATTTAAAAAAGGCCAGAACTATTGCGCATTAGTTATTTTTAGATGGTTGGTGAATCTCTTGATAATGGGAATACTTTTATTTATATTATATTATTATTTATATTATATTATTTTAATTATATATTATTATTATTATTATATATAATAATTATTAATTATTTATTTATACATTATATAATTATTATTATATAATTAATTTATATAATTATAATTATTAATTTTTTAATTATTATATTATTAATGTTATATTATAATTTATTTATTACATTTATATAAATATTTTCAACAATCATAATTAATATTAAGTTTATATGCATATATAATATACACTAATAATAATAATAAATTAATTATTATTATATATTATTTATATATATATTTTATATTTATTTATCATTATTAATTATATTATAATTAATTATTTATTAATTATTATAATTATTTTATTTAATTTATTAATTATATAATTTATTTATTTATAATTTATTCATAATTATATTATATATATATATTATTATATATAAATTATATATATTATAATTTAATTTAATTAATTAATTATATAATTAAATTCTTTTATATATATTAGAAATAAAATTATTAATTATAAAATTTTATCTAATTTAAATATTCTACTAATATCTCATCTCTACCATTATCTCGAGAGTAACAGACATATCTCTCTCATAACTACCCTATTTTATATCGATCACATATAAAATTATTTATATATAAGATTAATCTTTCTCTCTATAATGTTTAATAATTATCCAAGTGTAGTAAAAACCATAAAATATATAGATGAAACTAGTATTGTGTTAATGCCATATCCACAGGTACTAGCACTCACATAAGTGAAATACGAGGAATATGACTTCATTTTATAAATTCATATTATTATAAGTTTTTTTGAACACTAGATTAGCAGTGAGAAATAGTAGTAATTAAGCAAACGAGATATATATAATATAATACTATTTTGTTTCCATCATTATTGTTTTGAAACTTTTCATTGTTTTTAAATATATTATTAATCAAAGGATTAATTAAATAATATTTACAGTTTTTTTATTTAATTATATTTATTTATTGATAAGTGTTATATATACACTTATATATTTATATATTTTAATTTATTTAATAATTTGTTTATTAATATATGCATATTATATTTTATTTATTTTTTTTTAATTATTTATATATTTATTTTTTATTTAATTAATTATTATATTATATTATATGTATATTCGTGTTATGGTATAATTATAATGTAATTATATATAATATTTATAAATACTAAATATTATTATATAATATTAATATTTATTATATAACATTATATTAGTTATTATTATATTAATTTATTATTTTTTATATTCCAAGTGTCTCACTTAGTAAATAGTATATTATATTATTATACATAACTCTGTTTTTTTCTTTATTCACAGGCAATTATATGAGGCCTACATAAGATGCTTAGTTAAAATCATGTATATAATATATCTAAATTCAATATTATTTGCATGTTAGCTTCCTTATTACCTTCCCCTCTATCCCTCTTATTTTTGTCAAAATTAGAAATTCAATTATATCATTAATCTATTATGAAATCTCTCCCTAATTGTATATTAAAACATTAACACATATATATATATAGCTTTCTTTTCATAGTGTGTATAATTAATTCTTAAAATTATTTTTAATTATATTTTATGTTATTTATGTTATATTGTAATAAAACTTTGATATTGTTTTATATTGACCAATTATATCGTGGGTATAGAATATAATGATATTAGTTTTTAGGATCTAATAGTTATATGAATAAATTATTTAGTTTATTAGTTTAAAATATTAATTTTAATTATATATAGTAAATAAAAATCATTATTGATATGGTATCAATCACACATCCCTCTAAATACTTATAGTGATGAATCACTCGCCGATAATTAAACCCAAATCACCCAACAGTTGCGTGAGCTCAATAACTTAGATATTACTGAGTAGATTTGAGACGAGATAATTTATACTGTTATTAATATAATCTCTCTTGTTTATTAATTCCGATGGCGTATGGAACTGATCGCATCAAGAAGTCTAATATCTGTAAGAAATGGCCTTTTCCGGTCCTTGTAAGCAGGAAAAGTTAATAGATGCGATAAAGTCACTCTCAGTGTGAGTGGTTTGCTCGTGTGGAACTGAGCAACTATCTGTAAGAGAGCCATGAGATTATCTCGTGTGTATGAGTGCAAATTATAATGTGTTATTCAGAACTATTATAGTGTCATATGAGATATCATGACGAAATTTATATAATAGCAGTGCTGAATAAAACTTGAGATTTAGAAGAACTTTTTTGTTAATTATCACTAAATATATAAATAGTACTTGCTCACTAAAATAAATAAATTGAATAAATTAAAATATTAATCCTTAATTAATTGTTTTTTTCATGAGCGAGCTATATTGATTCTGTTGTTATAAGAAAATCAATATTATTTTTATTTTATTCCTATATTAAGTTATTTATGTGGATTATTACTAATTGCATTTTGCGTCATTTGCAAAAATGTATTTAGATATATATAATAAAGCGTATACCAAGGTTACATTAATAACGTCATTTGATCACTGTGCTCTAGATGCTATACTTATTAAATTTAATGAGTTGACAACTCATAGAGTTAAAAATAAATAATTAATAAATATTACTCACTATATAAGCATTAGCGCTCATATAAATTATTCTCTAAGATATAGGTTCTGTTAATGTTATAATTTAGGATAATATCGTATTATTATTCGAGGTAACAATTTATTCCTATATCAGTCGTAATTGTTAACAATGTTAATATGTTAACTTAAATATGTTAACTTAACATATTTTATATAGAAAGTAGGTTATACGTGTTAAATGATGTTAAAAAATATTTTCTTTTATATATATTTAGACTTATTTTAATAATATTATTTATCTTTACCATTGTTATGTGAGTAGGTGGTCGTTGTGGTATAGTAATGTTAGTACTAGTAATGTAACTATTATCATAGTATATATATAAATATATATATATATATGTATCTTATAAGGATATAAATATTATTTTGACATAGGTTATTTTTATTTTATATAACATATATATATTAATAATATTCTATTATGTTTAATTAATTAGATGTTATAATGTTGGCTATTATTATGAAATAGCTAAAACTTTAGCTCAGTTGAAATACAAAGCAATTATATATTTTCAAATAATAGTGTGATGCATCGTGGCTCAATTAATAGGTGAAGAACTTTTATATTTTATTAATTGATTTTAAGGATAGTTGTCGCACTAATAAATAATGAATGCTCGATATTGTAACTATTGACCCATCAAATTAAGAGGTGCATATAATATTAGAGAATATAATTCAATTCATTATATTATTCTTTAAGTAAGATATTAGGCCAAGGAACGTGTCGTGGCAATTGTACCAAGAAGGTGTTGGTGTGAGGTGTATAGGTATTGATTTTTTTATGGGTACTCACCGTATTTAGGATGATATCCAACCATAAAATTTTGTTGAACTTACTAGCGTTTCGGGTGAGTAAAATAGAACTAGCTCAAAAAAATTTTAACTATGTTAATAAACAGTTTAAATATGAAATAGGATATTATTTATACTATTAGTTAAATACATATTAATAGTTTTATTTATAAAATTAAAAAAGTTAAGCATAATAATAAATTTTTAAATATAGTATCTTAAACCTAAAAAGTATATAGATTATTTTAATAAAGATAAGATAGTAAAATATTAAATATTAAACTAAAATACTTATTATAAAGAAAATTTGTATTTTTCTAAAACTAATTTATAAAAGTAAAATAACATCTTTATATTTTGATGATAATTACAGCAATTAAATTAAGAGGAGTGATTCACGTTAAAGATATAATTATTACGATAAAGGCTCAAGATAGACGTTAAATAATTGAGTTTTTTATATTAAACATTGGTGAGAGAGATAGTAAATGTTCATATCCATGACAGACGTGATTTAGTAAAGATGTATGTTTATCATTCAATCTCTGTGTTAGAGCATACATCAGAAATATATTAGACCAGATCATATGAATGCAGAATGTATAGTTACTCAATATGTATAATATTTTACCTCAAATATATCTAATAAATGGTTAATATAGTGATAAATTGTTATGATCTATTATATTATATATGTAATATATGGTCTTCATATATAATAGCTCAAATCTTTGATTACATAAGTATTAATTGAGTGTTTATTATATGTGTGTGTTTATATTATATATATATATAGTGTTTGATGTTATATATATATATATATTTTATAATGTGTATTAGTTGCGTAGTGTTTAATTGTCTATAGTATTGTTATTATTATAAAATTATATATATATATATATAAATTTAATGTATAGTTAGTTATATATTAAATTATATTATTATATTAATAATATATATATATCTATTAAGTATATATGAGTGTTATATATAAATTATATATTATTTGTATTTAGTATTATGTTTAGTATTATATTGACAAAGTATGTGTATGTGTGAGATATATAGGTAATTATATAATTAATCGAATTAAAATTTTTGTTCAAAGTAAATCTGTTAATTTGCTAATATTAGATATATTTACATACACATTATATATTAATGTAAAAGTAATATGAATTAATAAAAAATGTCAAACCGAATTAAATAAATAATAAATAATATAAATTATATATAAATTATAAAATTAAATTTAATAGTATATAAATTAATAAAAAAGTAAAAAATGTGTATAATATTAAAATTATATAAATATAAATATTATTATTATAAATATATATATATAACATAAAGAATAAATATAAAAATAATATAAAAAATTATGTAATTCATATATGAAAATGATAAATAAATTAAAATATCTAAAATTGTATTATATAATTAAAATACATGAATGTAATAAGTTTATAGAGTAATAATCAAATGTAATTATCATCTACCAGGAAGATCAGGGGTACATATAGAACTGTAATCACATATTAAGATTAATTAATAATGATATTGAAGGTAAATGCAATATATTCATTCTATTTACTCAGGTAATTTGATTTTAGTAATTTAATAATATTATCATTGAACTTAGTGGATATTTGGATACTTAAACAAAATTAATGAAAGTTCTCACAAGATGCGGATGAATTTAGTTAATACTCCCTATTAAATAGATTGAGTGATCAGTAACCTAATAAATGATACTATAGTTCGATAATAATTGTATTTATATTAGTGATTGTATATTCTTATTAATAGGTTATAGAGATGCAATTTACCTATCCAATGTTTATAAGTATGTATGGACCTGCTAAATGACAATAATGATGATCGCACGTGACGTTATTTGTAATAACAAACTCTAAGTTTCAGTTAGGTTGATTGGAAATATAATTAATAATAATATAATAAATAAAATAATTAAATATAAATAATATAATAATATATTAATAATATTATATAATAATATAATAATATAAATAATTATAATATTATTAATAATAATAAAATAATAATAATTATAAATAAATAATAATTAAATTATATAAATAATAAAATTATTATGTCTTTTACATATAGAGAATCAATAATTAATAATGTAATTAAATTTAATTATTAAATTAATTATTTTTGTCGTATACTGTTTATAGTGTATATAAGTTTAAAGATTTAGTAAGTAATGCTATTTATAATTGTTATTTAACTTTAATCTTCTATTCTTTTCATTTTTCAATACGTATTTATTGAAAGCTCATTTAAATGGTAATTAATAATTAATGTAGTATATAATATATATATATTATAGAATGTCTAGTAATATATTATATGTCATTAGTGCAAATTAGAGTGAGTATGATAAATGAGTATATAATATTATTTTATATTGAGTTTTTACATTCTAATTCTATATATACTTATATATATGTATATAAATAAAATGTATAACTAAAAAATAATAAAATATATACATTTAAATATTAATAAAAATATAAACTAAATTTACCTATTTTAGATATATTAATGTTTTTACTAAATATTAATAATAACTTGTAAGTATTATTCATTATATTTATTTTTCATATAGATTAACTATTGTATAAATATATCATGCATTTTGAATTATTGGTAACAACTAAATAAAACAAAACAACAAACGACTAAGTAACAAACTAAACATAACATATAACGTAACATAACATAATATAATAACAATCAAACAAAACAATATAGACATAAACAACTCAAACGAACTAAATGCATCATCATTTACCTTGAACATAATAAACGCCCCATTCGAAACGCTATATATTATATATTTAACTAGCTAATAACTCAAATAACTAAGTACATGTTATATTCAACATAATTACAACGAAACATATCTCAAAAATATACGTATATAATAGTACTATACGAAATGCTATAACATAACAACAACTCACGATAAATAATATGTATTCTAAAAGTACAAGAAATACTTTAGAGCCAAAGAATTATTGATATTATTTAGTTATAAATTATTATATTTCTGTGATTGTATACAAAAAAAGATAACTAGATTATAATATGTGAATATATTTGAAATCATATATAGATCATATTAGAATTCATAAGTAGTGAAGTCATAGAGTCATAGTATAATAGATCATGAGAGGAAGTTTGTATTAGGTATATACATATATATAGTTATTAAGTAATTAAAGAGTGAGTGAGAATGAGTTATAGGTTATATATAGTTGAAGGATATAGATAGTTGATGTTGGTTAATATTGATTATAATTCTGATTTTATAATATCTTAGATTATTACTAGCTTATATTATAGGTATATGTAAAATTGACTAATAAAATATTTTTTAATGATGATTTTAAATAACATTAAAATAGATAAATAAATTTTTAGTATAAAATAATCAAATAATAGTATTTTATAAATATAAGATAACTAAAAACAATAAAGTAATATATATAAAAGTTTATTTGTATTGTGTATATGTATACAAAAATTATGATGTCGATTATATGAATTCTCAATATAGATCAATAAGTATCAAGTATATCAAATATTGAGTAAGTCAAATATAATTTCGTAATGGATATTATTATATCATATAATAGATAATATATATTAAGTTATATAGTAGTAGATTAGTATAGTAGGGGTAAGGTTATTAGTAGTGTGAGTTGAACTGGAGTAAGGTCTTTAAGTGTTTAATATTTTTAGATTACTGGAATTATTATACTTAGATTACTGCAATTTTAGATGGGACTATTTAAACATAAAAAGAAAATTAAAGTAATAGTATAGTATATATTAAAAAATAACAAAAATTTAATTTAAAATTAACATTAGAACGAACAAAATTAATTAAGATAAGTAGTTTATTAACTATAGTAGTTATACTAAAATTATCTTGATATTATAATAAAAATTTCTTAATTTAAATAATATTGAATCACTATTATTGGATATAAAAGTTGCTAATCTTATAAGCATATTCTATTATTAATTTTCCTACTCAATTTTATTAGTTATGTTATTTATATTATGGTATATTATTTTATATAATATAGTTTTATATATAGATGAATGTTCTTTATTACAATAATATAATGATCGCTCTAATGATGATATTTTTACCCTGTTTTATGATT
Source organism: Trachelipus rathkii (assembly GCA_015478945.1). Taxonomy (NCBI): domain Eukaryota; kingdom Metazoa; phylum Arthropoda; class Malacostraca; order Isopoda; family Trachelipodidae; genus Trachelipus; species Trachelipus rathkii. The sequence continues at coordinate 29,884 of JABUQX010008397.1, forward strand.
ATGAATTACGATATAATTTATTATTAATTATTATCAATGCTGTCAGTATTTTACGTAAGTAAGATTATTTTAAGTGGGTTTCAAGGACTCGGTACAATAAGGTATGTGAAAAATTGTGTAAACAAATACAAAAAATTAAAATATAAATAATAATTTAGAAAATTCGTTTCTCATTTTAATATCAGTAATAACACTAAATTACATCTATGCAGAATATAAATTACAAGATAATTAAAACCTAAACTCAAAAAAGCTATGGCATATAAAACTTTAAAGATTTATGCTTGCAGTTCATCAGAATCTATATTGTTATTTTAGACCAAACTATAAACTGTATATATAAAATATTATGACATAGTAATTGTGGTCAAATTTACCTGTTCTCTACATTTTCTGCCTGCATTACAGCGTGGCATTCACTACAGGCCCAATCTTCTTCTGGTTCTTTTTCAAGTCCTGCACATTTTAAATGGAAGACGCGAGGGCACATCTCACAACATATAAACTGTCCTTCCCTATGACATTCCCAACAACAGTTGTCATTTTGCCATTCTTTAGCGGAGACCTTTGTGGAAAAAGGAAACAACACAAGGGGGAAGGAGGTAAATAGAGTAACTAGAAGAAAGTATTGCAATGAGACTCGATAACAAAAATTTTAAAACCTTTTTTTATATAATAATTTAGGAGATAAATATCAATCACTGAAAAAAAAATGACTGAAAGGGTTAGAATCTACTGCAAAAATTAAGTGTTATTTCATTGCTCAAGACAATAATAGTAAGGTATCAGAATTCACCTGTGACCCAGTATCATTTCGACAAATTTTTTTCTTCTTTCCACTCTGCAATTGTGTATTATTCTCTCTCTTTCTTTTTTCTCCCTTTTTTTACCCTCTTTGTTATATTTAGTGTTTTTTACTTTAATTAGTTTATACTCGAGCAGTGAACGTGGAAGTGACTCAAAAAAAAATAATTTTGTATATATATAAATACTACAATTAATATATATTATATATATATTATATAATATATATATATAAGTATATGATAAATATACTAGAATATGAGTACTAATATGAGTATGACAATATATATACTATTATAAATACTATATATAATATAGTATACGTATAATCATTTCATCTTCCTCTTCTTTCACCCCAGATTGGGGGGGAGAGTTTATCGCCTACACAGAACACCACATAGAACTAATGTGAGTAGAAGAAAATTTGACGAAGTCAAAAATAAAGCCCCCCCCCCTTAACGTCTTTAAACTCTTAAGTGAGAACTCGTCGCAGTCAGAAAAATCCACCATAGGGTTTGACGAGACTGCAGTGGACCCTCACTGTGGTATCTCGTTAATATGGTTCATCCCCTAGGCCTAGGCCCACAACCATACCACCTCACAAAAACCCGCATTCACTCCCATTATCCACTTTTCTTCTCGACTCTGCCAAACTGACATTTCTCTCCTTCTGGCATTCCTTTACTGACTCAATCCACTTTTTCTTCGGTCTCCCATCCAGTCGATTCCCATCATACTCATCACTATACATCCGTTTAACCAACCAACATACATCCATCTCTACCAAACCATATCTATGTACTCTCGTTTATTCTCTCATTATGCCTTTCTTCACACACCAGTGCTCCCTAATGCGTTGATTCCTCATCTGATCAATTCTTCTCACACCTCATACCTACATGCCCCTAAGATTATAATTCTGAACGCATTGTACTTTAGATCCATACCTCTTATTCAAGACCATAATTTCACTATTACATTATCACTTATTATTATACATTATTATATTATTATTATACATTAACACACAAGACTTAGTCACATTGATTCCTTTAGGTCAATAAGGATTTAAATTGTAGAGAGATAAAGCACGAACCCTTCCTATTATTCACAACTCTTCCTTCTACACTCTGCATTATCGCGTTTCCCTTTTCATCCCAGACAACATATCAAAAATATTTAAACTCAGACACTTGTTCCAGTTGCTCACCCATCTAAGATAACTTCACACTGTAGACTCCCCTCACTCATTGCTATAAACCTATCCTACTTCTTATTTACATTTACTTTCAAACTTCTCCTTTTACACACCCTGGCAAACCTTCTCTGCTTCCATCCTCTCAAACTCGCTTCAGACTCGCCACATTTGAAATGGACAATCCAAATCATTATCGCAGCAATAATAAGTATTGCATCCTCACACTTCTCTCTTTCCATTACTCACCACTCAATTCTAACATCTTCCCTTGCCAACCCCCTACCTCTAGTTTCCTTACGATTATGGATATCACAAATTGAATAACCAAGGAGACATAACACATCACTTCGCTCAATTCTGCACTTAATATAAACCGAATCTCTACTTACAATATCTCCACATTTTTATTCACTTAACATATACTTGTTATCACTCTCGTGTCAACATACTTTTAGATTCGACTCCAAGAAGCTTGCCACCAACACCATATATCACTAACTCTCGATGAAAATGACTTTATTAATCATATAATACGCCTGTTTGCAAATCATAAATCCTATATACAGTTTTATTTCTTCTCTCCTCATTTCTCATTTTTGTTACATTGTAAATTTGATCCACACACCCTCTGTACACTCTAATGCACCTTGGCTCCTTTACACTAATCATTCCTTCAGTCACGTTGACGCACTCTTGCCGACCAAAAGCACCAGCATAATATCCTTCGCCCAAAACACTCGATAAACCTAATTCCCTTATAGTTCTCCACACATTCATTGTAACCCTTTCAATATATAAGGATACTGTTACTAATCTCATCTAAATCTTCGGAACTATATCCTCCATGCACCTTGTTACACAACTTCCAAATTCATTTCAATCACCATCTGCGCCTCAATTCTTGATGCGATTTCACCAGTAAATTCACCAATCTGTATGCCAGCAAGATGTCGTAAATCCTATCACTTTCCTTCGACCCTCCAACTCCTCATTTTCTTATTTTTGCAGTTGTGCCAGCTTCCGACTGCCTCGGGCAGAGCCCTTTTCTAGGAGTGGAAAAAAAGATTGTATACAGCTGGAAAAACAGATGAAGGCAAGGAGTTCCATAAAACAGATGTGGCTGGAAAAGGAGGCAACCCACAACCGAACGAGCTTTGGGTCTCAAATAGTTTAGCACAATATAATGCATGGTAATACCCATAGAAAAAGATAGTGAGCAATGCTTACGCCGTTCGTCTATGAAAAAGAGGGTCAAGGGAATCAGAAAGTAGGGAACAGTCTATAAGTCTCTTAGTCTTAGTCTCAACCTTTCCAAAACAAGGGTGGCACCGGAACCACCCCAAATGTGAGAACAGTACTCTATATAGGGGCGGATAAGGTGCTTATATAACAGGAGAGAGAACAAATGAACATATTCATGCAATCTAAACACAGAATTCCAGTTTCTTTGAGGGCGCCTTAGCAACATCGAAAGTGATAGCAGGGGTCCTCCAAAGACAATTCCGCTACTTAATGTTAGTCCAAGAATGTTTTTGTCGTTAACATAGGTGAGACCGTTTAGAGCCGTCGAAGGGATGGGAAAGTTATGGAAGGTGTTTTTGAGAGGGGAGATGTGTAGAGGAGTTGAGTTAGTGATAAGATGTTGTAACTTCAAAAGGTTGCGGAATTACCCCTGACGAAATCTCACAAGATCTGCAAAAATTTAATCTGAAAGCTGTGGACAAGAGGCGACTCTAGATGCATAAGAGGGTGCAGATTTAAAATGATGGGGAGAATGAAGAGTTGAGTTATCGGCATAAATAAGAACTAAATCCCAAAGTTAGATGTGCAGCTAAGAAGATCGTTGATGATGTGAAAAGTGGAGAGAGGACAAAGGTTGGAGGCCTTGGAAGATCACCGAATGTACAACAATGACAAGAATATAATAAGAAAAGGTAGGAAGTAGATCATTACCATCAACAAGAAGCCAAAAAATGGAACGATCTGAAAGAAACCTAGGCATGAAGGTAAGCAAGAAAAAGAGGAAAATCCAAAATAGGTAGCTTAGAGAGTAGTGACATTTGCCATATCCTATCGAAAGCCTTAGATATGTCAGGTGGCCCACCGCACAAGACTCCCCGTAATCCCCAAGGGCAAGAAGACGCATAGATCAGTGAGAATAGGAAAAGTATGTTACCAGTTTGACCTCGAGCGTCGAACAAGCCAAACTGATTGACTGAAAGAAGGGAATGAAGATTCGCAGATGATCCAGGAAATGAGAGTTAAAGATAGTTTCAAAGATTTTAGACAGAATACATGTCAGAGATATTACCTCTTCCTTACTAATTACCTAATCCAAAAATACCTATTCCTTCTTGCCCCTCAACCCACACACACATTCACTCAATCACCAGATCTTCATTACTTGCCAACATTTATGAGAGTTTTTCGAAGGTTTTCCCCATCAACACTCTGCTCTCTACACATCCATTTCATAGTACGAGAAAGCACCATCCCTATTACAATTATCTATGCAGAGTTCCCCTATTCTCATTCTTAACTTTTCTCGCTCTTTCTCCAGAAAAGCTTCCTAATTTCCCTTGTAAAAGTCCCCATTCATCCTCCTTCCAAACTGTTCATCTGAGTCGCATATTCATTTTCTCTGCTTAAAGGATACGGGCAACTATATATCACATATTGTGAATATTATAGAGAGGAAGTATATATTTTTACCGATATGTATATATAATATTAATATATATATATATATTTAATATATATATAGAGTACTAATATATAATTATATAATATATATATATATAATAATATATATAAGGTGATAAATATATATACCTAATGCAAAGGTTACTTTTTCTGACGCCAGGACCTCATTTTTGATTTTTCGAATAAACTCGAAGTCGCCGTGAGTCGCTCGGTCAGAGAATGATCAGTGACTCAGTCGACGGGCTTCTGTGTAGAAAGTGTGCTTTATTTTATTTTTATTTTGTTTTTAATTAGTTTGTGTATATATAATACTTATTAAATATATCTGAAATTACAAATTAAAATAATAAAATGCGTGTAGTTCAATATAACAGAATTAACTAAGCTATCAAACCTGACTTGAAAGAGAGCCAAAATAAAAGTCACCTATACTATATCGTACATGGCCTGTCAAGTCCAGGTTATAGATAAGTTTGGTTAATTCTGTTAGATTAACTTACATACGGCTTTATTATATATATAATATATATATATATAATATATATATATATATATATATATATATATATATAGTATATATATATAATATATATAGTATATATATATATATATATATCTTCCGGGAAATGATGTAATCGCGGACCCTCAAGGAGTGGGACCATATGAGCGAGCGACTTACCTGCGACTCGAGTGCTTCGATAATCAAGAAATGAATCGCTGGTCAGAAAAGTAACCTTTGCCATATATATATAGGTGACTATATATATATAGTATATTATATATAATATATAGAGTGAGGAATCTGTACCGGAATAAGACTATTATAACATATATATTAATATAATATATATATTTTTAATGATATACTATATATATATATATATACTGAGTTTTATTATTCTTCCTTCTTCCTCCCCAAGAATGGGGGTAGGGTGCGTGACAATGCATCGGAAAAAGAAAAGTAGTAGAGGAGAAAGATGACAGCAACTTTGAAAAGAAAAGCCCGCCGTGGGTTTAAAGCCTCAAAATTAGAGCCCTCTATACGCTATTAGTGAGAACTCGATCGCGCAGTACAATAAATTCTACCCTAGAGCTTCACGGGACGCAGCGACGGACCCTCACTATGTGTCTTATATCCAGTACAAGTGTAGGGTAACATAACACTTTGCCCACACGGTGTGGCCAGCAACCATAACCCTACACAAACCCCATGCCGATTCACCTCTCTATTAATGAACCTTTATTCTCGCGCCTTCTTGCTCTAATCTCCACCTCTCAATACCTATCAGACATTCGCTTCTTCACGTTGACTTCAATCCACTTTATCTTCGGTCTCCTAGCCTGTTGCATTTCCCAACACACACACCACTATTAATCCGCTTAACCAACACATGACTAGTCATACATACCTTTCCAATATGACCAAACCATCATCAACGTACATTATCATTATTCTCTCATTACACCTCCCTTTCTTCACACCACATAATACTCATAATACGTTCATTCCTCATTTAATCAAATTCTTTTCACCCCTAACATTAGTACGCCCTTAAGATTGTACCAACTGACACTGTTAAACTTTGAGATTATTTCTATTCCTCTTAATTCCAGACCATAGTTCTTCTACTACTATGCATAAAACACAGGTAACAAATATATTTATTCCACTCATGTAAGAACCCAAGCGCACACTCAGAACTTAGTCGCCTTTACGTAAGCCAACTGATATTAACTGCAATCAGTCCTCACCTTTCCCTAGTCAATTCACAACTTTCCTACTACATCATCTCTTCATCATCGTTCCCTTTTTTATTCCAGCATATATCCTAAATATATATAAACTCTTTGTTCCAGCTGCTCATCATCTAACATAACTTCACATCGAGGACTGTTCCTCACTTACAACCATAACGTTACTCTTACCTACGTTTACTTTCAAGAGCCTCCTTTTACACGCCCTGCAAAAATTCTTAGCCAATCCTCTCAAACTCTCGTTCAGATTCACCACATCAATTAACAAAACCAAATTTGCTATAAACTGTACTAAAGTTTCATCGTTCCACATTACTCTTCCATTCGATTCGCTAATCTAACATCATTTCCTGAAACCTCCATCTCTAATTCTTTCTAACTCCATAAATATACAAATTGAAATAACCAGGGAACAAACACATCCTGCCTCACTTCCGCAATATTTTCTAGGGTGAACAAATTTTTGACATTTAAAGCATCTATTCTTACACACGCCTTCACTATCGTCATAAAACATATCTTTTAATTTCCATTTAGAAGCCTACCACCCCCATACATTACTGCCACAGAGGCTCCCTATTAATCCTATCATAAGCCTGTTGCAAATCATTTAAAGAACCACCGATTTATTCTGCTTTTCTCCATTCTTTCTCAGTTCATTTGATGTACAAATGTAAGATTTTGATTCTAACAAAAGACATCTCGTACTCTAACCACTCCTATATTCGCAACCTTGTTTACTTCAACCAATCAGTCCTATCAGTCATTGCCGACGAGCACTTCTTCGAACTAAAATAGGCAGCATATAATCTTCCCCTACAAAACACTCATAAACTAATTTCCACCCTATTCTACAGTTCCCCTTATTTCCCTAACCCTTATATAAGGTACTAATTACTGCTATCTCTCCAATCCCTCGGACTATACCCTCCAAAACGTTTAGGCTTTAATTACACAACTTCCAATCCAATCAAATCTAACCATGCTCGCCTCCGTATCTTGTTCATTGCCAGTTATTCATCTATACCTGAAGATTTATCACATTCTTCCACTTTTCTCACTCTACCAAGTTACCTCACCTTCTTGCTAATGACCTACATCCCTTCAAAAATACCATATTTACCTTCTTGCCTCATCAAAACGGTACACACAACATTTTCTCTTCATCTCTTCATTACTGTTAATATTATAGCAGATTCTCAGTGTAATCTTTCCACACTCCCTCGACATTCCATTTCATCAGTTTTTACAAAAGAACCATCCCTATTCATAATTCTCTAAGCAGGTTCCGCTTATTCTCATTCTTAACCTTTCGCGCTTCCTTCTAGAAGAGCTTCCTATTACCCTCTAAGTCCCCTCATTCTCTAACCAAACTGTTCATATTTACTCTTTTTTTCTCCGTACGTTGACCTTTTAGTATTCCTTTTCCTCCTTATATACTTATCCAAACATCTTTCTTTTGAGAAATCATCATTTGCTTATTAAGTACTTTTCCACCCACGCTTCTTTTTTACTTTTAACCGCTTGCATCACCTATTTCAGTTCCACATCCTGTTAACGATTCGTTACTTCCTACTTAGCAACATCCACATACTTCCGTTCACTACTAACAACTGCTTTCTTCATTTGCCTCCCAGATTTGTTAGTTTCAACTTGTTTCACATTCAATATCTGATTTCTTTGGCCCAGTGCTACTTATATACTACTCTCTATTACGCGTTGTTCACTTTACTTTTCGATTCTTAATAACCCACTCTTTCCGTATCACCTTCCTCTCCATTCCCAAGCCCCCACAAGCTTAATTTTAACATAGAACATTACAGTAAGAAACATCTCCATTACTAAGTCTCTCACTTAGAATTAAGCATCCAACACATACTTCAACATTTCCTTCTTCACCAACACAAAATCTAATCATACATTTCACCTCAGAACCATCTCTACCTACACCAGTCTAGCACTACTTAATGAAATACTCTTGTGTTAAAGAAAGTATAACTTACACACATATTCTCTCCTCCTCATCTTGAAGACTCAACTGATTGAACTACACCATTTTCCATTTTCTTCCGACACGCCCAAAAAAACCACCTGTTCATAGCATCTCTTTTCTTGATCACACCTAATCCAACCATTTAGGTCCCCCCACACAATTCAATCTGAAAGCTCCACTCTTACCATCCAATAACATGCCTTTCAGATTATCCCTACAAAATCGTGGTATCTTCAATGATACCCGTATCCTCTGATGGCACTTTGTAGATAAATCCATAAACACTTGACATTTTCAAAACTTAAATTAACCATTAGAATTCTAGCTCTCACACACACAAAGTCTAGCATAGCTTTGTACCACAAGTCACTCATCAAAATTGCAAACTTCACTTCTCTCACCCCCTTATTCCTTTCCAACACCAGCACACACCACATTTCAAACCACACCACTCATTTTCACCGTTTTTTTTCTTACATCTTTGTTTCAGTTACAGCTTGCAAATCAAATTTACCCTATCTACATACTTCCATCACTCTCTCTCACCTCTTCTCCTCTTCATTTTTTCCTCTAACATTCCATATACCCAAACGAATCATACAATTTCGCCGAAAATTTAGAAGGCCGTTTACGGTGACCACGACCATGTACTCGAAGTCATGCACCATCAGCATTCCTGGCGAGTTATAGAAGGTCGTGAATAGCCAACGCAACTACCCGCGTCCCTTAGTCGCCTTCTAAGACACGCAGGACAAAAGATGTGGGCAATTCTTTCTCCCACCATAGGGATATAAGTAGTAGGCGATATCTGTAGATGTTGCCATAGAAAGAGGGGTGAGGAACGTTAAGTATGTGTTATTTAGATATAGTGGATAAATGTGGTCAGTAAGATGTTGCCTTGTGGATGAGTGTGTGAAGAAGAAAGTGAAAACGCAAAAGATGAAAAAGCGAACCATTAAAAATGGAAAGGGTAATTCATCGCTTTCGAGTATGGCGTATACTCTCCCCAGATATTATATATATATTATTTATATTAAATATTAAAATTAATAAAATATATTATATATGTTAGATATATATATCTATCTATATATATATATATATATATATTATATATATATATATATATATATATTATATATATATATATATATATTATATATAATTAAAGTAGTATACCTAGTTAAACTGAAAACGGCAGGTCGCAATCGCGCTAATTAGCGCTTTTTTTTGGTACTTTATTTTTACTAATTTGGCTAATTTTTTAAACGTTTTGACACGGAAAGTAACGGAATACGTTTTTAGAACACGTGGATAAAGTACGGAAGTAACGTTTTTGACATGTGAAAAGTAAACGGTAAGCCAGATTTTGATCTGCTAATCAGGTCGACCTAATCCGCTAAATTTGTCCCTTTTTTAGCATTTTTGGGCACTTTTTTAAACGTTTCGTTCATAATTCAGGTCAAGATTCCCAACTCCGGAGGATTTTGGGGATTTTTCCCATTTGCAGCCCTGCACGTCGAAGGCAAAGACTTGCAAACCATTTTGAAAGGTTTTGGAAATTCCAGTCATGTTGGCAGCTGACTTGGAAATTTCCATCATTTCATCAGATTTTGACTTTTGATACGTCAAACCTAGGGTTTTTAAGGTCGGTGGAGAGCCGAATTAAGGTCTGGAAGACCGTTTTTTGAGGTTTAGCCTCCCAAAAGGGGCGGTGTTTGGTGCATTGTGGTTTTTTTTTGGTTCTCTCTTCTTAATTGAAGCAGAGCCGCTAATATATGGAATCGTTAGAATTTTACTATTTTTCGTATGGTTCCAATCGATTTATCATGATTGATTACCCCTAAATCGATGATCTTTAAATCGTCTTTCTACTGCTCTGGTTGGCCTATTATAAAAAAAATTAATCATAAAAAAAAATAATTAACAATAATGATCATCCGATTATCGCTGCACGTAAGTCAGTTCCAGTCCCGCGCAATTTTCGCTAGGGAGATGAGAATATTGAGGTATGCCGCCTTTTCAAACTTGGTTAATTTTTGGTTATTGTGTGTGTGATAAACTGATACCTACGCGAGTTTTTGGTGACCGTAGGTCACCCCTAAGAGGGTGTGGCCTGCCGGCCCTTATGTCGCCAAGAGTCAAAACTCGTCCTGAAAAAACCATGTTTAGGGTCTTAACGTAACGTCGCAGTAGAATATTTGGATGTGAGTTATATGATGGTAATCTCGTCGGAGACGAGATTACGTCCCTTTGCGCGTCCTCCTGTAAGAGGGGACGCTGCCCCCGTAAAAATTAAAAATGAATCGTAGAAGACTGAAACTTGGAGGCTGGGTTGAGGAGTCGGAGACGGAGTCCGGAGTTGGAAACGGGATTCGGATTCGCGTCCATGGGACCCCCCCACCGGAGGTGGGTCTCAGTTGAAAAAAAGAAAAAATAAATGCATGGAATGCAAAAACATTAGAGGAAAGAAGAAGAAGAAAAGATAGAATTGACAGAGAGAGAGAGAAGGAAGAAAGAAAGAAAGGATTAAGGAAGAAATATAGATGAGAAGGTGAAAGAATCGAAGAAGGAGATCCTGAACTCAGAGAGAAGTTTAGTTAATGTGCAGACTGACAATTAATTACACGGTGCTGGCTTTCCGGTGTGGTGCACACAAGGCGAAGTCTATTTTTAATATTTGTTGTATATGTGTTATCAAAAAATGTCTTTAAATATGTTTCAAGTCTTGTAGATTTTCGAAAATAATGGTTTCCAGAACCATCAAGAAAAAAGAGAGAGAAATAAATATAATATAAAGATAAATATAATAAATATTATTATATATAATAAAATATTCTTTTTCTTTCCCAAAGTTAAAACTTCCAAATTTTGATGAGAAAATTAATCATAGTCTAAGCGTAAATCAGATAATCAAACCACCATTTAGCCACCCCACTCTCATACCCTTCTGTGATCTATGATCTATTGATCTATTGATCTATTTTGACTTAAGGTCAAATTTTTACTAATAATTGTCATGTTTTAACATACCCTAAATCATAAAAATCAGTAAATCAAACCACCAATCCCCCCCCCCCCCCCCTCCTGTACAATCATGATCTATTGATCTATTGATCTATTGATCTATTGATCAGGTTGATTAAGGTCAAAATTTTACTAAAAATTGTAAACGTTTTACATAACCCTAAAATCAGTAAATCACTAAAATCAAACCAACGTATCCAACCTCCCTCCTGACCAATCATCTGTGATCTATGATCTATTGATTAAGGTCAAATTTTACTAAAATTTTCCTGTTTACATATTCTAAATCAGTAAATCAGTAAAATCAATATGTCCACCATCCTCACCATCAGGCCACCCACCTGTCCATCCGTGAATTATTGATCTATTGATCTAATTGATTCAAGCTCAACATTTTCGAGTATTAATTCTTGGAATAAACATATTACATAAAATCAAGTTACTTGTATAACCCGCTGATCAACGAGTATATGCTAACGTAACAATGTTTGTACATACTAAATAACATAACATAGTATAACATAACATAAAAATATAATGTAACAACGACAAACCTAACACACCTTTAAGATTGTACATCTGCTAACATTAACAATGTTCCACACTTAGCAACAGTAAAGTAACTAACATAGGCATACAAAAACGTAGCCCTAGAGAAGCTACACTACTTTTTTCATGCATATCCTTTAAACATGAGATGTTAATTGATATTTACATTAACATAGTAAACATTATCATAGAACTTTTATCATATCTCCTATTACCTTAACTATTTGTAATGATACTAAGAGATAAATAATGCACACAACATTCACACACACACCACCATCATATCACACACACACACACACACACACACAGACAGCACCACACAGCACAACACACACACGAAATAAACTGCTAACATTATTCAAAGTTCCATGTTAGAAAATTAAAAAATTAAAAAAATAAAAAAAATTAAAAATTAAAATAAAAAAAAAAATTAAACAAATTACAAATGCAAAATAAAACTTACAAAAGAAAATTAAAAAAATAAAAAAATAAAAAATAAAAAAAAAAAAAAAAAAAAAAAATAAAAAAAATAAAAATAAAAATTAAAATAAAGCAAACTTTATTTGTAAAATGAAAATAAAACTTTCACATAAAGCAAATATTTTAAAAAATTAAAAAAAATTTAATAAAGCAAAAATTAAAATAAAAAAAAAAAAAGTAATCAAAGTATAAATGCATAATAAAAAAATTACATCAAGCAAATTAAAAAATTATTAATTAAAAAATTAAAAATTATAAAAATAATCAAAAAATTTAAACAAATATATAAATGCAAAATAAACTTACAAAAGAAAATTAAAAAAATTAAATTTTCCTTACCAATTAAATAAATAAATAAATTAAACAGTATAAAATATGTATAATCACTACTAAAAGAAATATAAAAATTAAAAAAATTAAAAAATTAAGAAATTAGATATAATGATATATATAGCAATTTTTAATAGAATAAGCAAAAAATAAAAACTAATAAAGAAAATATAAAAAAAATTAAAATATAATAAAAAAAATTTAACAAACTATAAATGTAAAAATGAAAATATAACTTTCTAAAAAAAAAAAAAAAGAGAAAAAAGTTATGAAAAACAATAATTAATATATAAAATACACTATGTAAAATGAAAATTAGCCAAATAAAAAATAAAATTTTTTTTTTATTAAAATAATATAATAAATAAAAATTAAAATAATAAAGATTAGATCAATTAAGTTAAACTGTAATAAATAAAAAATTAAAAAATATTCAAAACGATTCTCTCTGTTCAAAGTTTCAACTTCTAAATATTAAAATTAGTTAAAACGTTATATTAAAACGAAAATGTACAATTTTGAAAATAGAAACTGTTAGTTTCTTCACACCAATTAGAAAGAATGGGTTACCCTTTGCAAGATGCAATGCAATTGGTATCTCGATAAGTACATGTTAGACAGAATTCAAGTTTAAGAAAAAAGTAATGATACTTATAACTTAGTTAGAACGGATAGATATACATTAGTCAAAGATTTATACTTTGTCATGGCTATACCTAAACTGTGTTTAAATGAACGAAGAATCAAATGACACAGCTATCACAACTATTTATCAACATACACACACACACACACACAAATAGCACACACACACACCACACATACCACAGAAGAGGATTAACTATATGCACTAACCTAATAGAGTTTTCGAACAATTTAATTAAAGCTAACATATATCATGCACTGCGCGGTGAACTAAAATATAATGTACAACGAACAACCCATAGCATACCTTAAGCACGAAAAAGAACGCTTAACATTAACAAAGTTCCACATTAAACAACAGTAAGTAACTAAAATTACATACAAAAAACGTAACCTCTTCACACTTTTTCATGCATATCTTTAACATATCAATTGTTAATGTTAGCATTAACGATAGTAAGCAGTAATATTTAACAAAGTTTTATCGTATCCTACCTAACTATTGTAATGAACTAAGAATAAATGACACATCACACACACATAACACACGAGAATACTATCTGCCACTACACACACATCCTTGACATGTCTTTACATCACACACATAAGTTGTTGATGCACAGCACAACACATCACACATTCACCATCGAATAAAAACTGCTAAGCAATATATCAAAGTTCTTGTAGAAATAAAAAAAAAAATTTTAAAAAATTAAGAGAAAAAAAAAATTTGAAATAAAAATTGAATGAAAATAAAATTAAGTAAAATTGAAACAATAGAAAGTGAAAAAAATTAACAAATTGCTACATGCAAATAGAGATAAAATTAAAACCATCAGTCTATTGCTAAGCAAAACTCAAAAAAAAAAAAAAAAAAAGAAACATATAAGATTAGGAAAATTAAAATTTAAATTAGAAAAAATAAATAAAATAAAAATGAAATTACCAAAGTAAAAATAAAAAAATATAAAAAAATATTTAGGATAAAAAATACAAAATATAAAAATTAAAATAATTAAATAAACACAAAGTATAAAATGTATATAAATATAAAAAGGTATAAAAAAATTAGTAAATCAATTATATGTAGTTGTTTCACTTAGGGAAAAAACTTATATTGAGTTAACTCGTTTAATCTAAAATAGAAATGAAATTTGAAAATAGAAATGTCAGTCTTCAACATTTAGAGAAGGAAGGGTTGTGTTATTTTTCACATTGTCCATAGTAATATTTTTAAACAATATACGTACCTAACTTACGAATAAACAGTTTTTCATTAGCTGCCACAGAGTAGTCTAAAGCAAACACATTTACCGTTCCATCTTCCAAGAGTGAATATAACCCATGGGGATTCTCGCTCTGCACCCTTGAAAAGGGTGTGAATCCTTGCCGAGGTGGGTATCACTTCTCCTGTATGGGCGCTGTAATGTCCGGGCTTTGGGCCCTTCAGCCGAAGGGCTGTGGCCCTGATTTCTGCACGCCCACATCCTATTCGAGGGTAACTAGCAGCTTACACCCAATTCGGGTGATCCCTCGCAGGATTTCACACCCTTTCGAGGGGCGCTCCCCCTGGGATTTCTCTTGGAAGGTAATGTGTTTCTTTAGATACTAAAAAAAAAAAATGAATAACTGTTTCTTCGCAAGTTAAGTATGTTATCTTAAATAGTTAGCGCATGACATATGTATACATAAACAGCAACCCTTCTTCTATTGTTCGCACTGACATTATTTTATTCAATATTTATTTTTTTTTATAAACGTTAAACTAATATAATTGAATTAAATATATTGAAACATACTTAAATAAAAGTTATTATACTATTTTTTTTTTATAATTGTTGGATATTACCTGCTTAAAATTAGTAGGTTTTATTTTTTTTTTCCATTTTTATTTTTTATTTTTTATTTTAAATTTATTTTTTATTTTTTTTTTTATTTGCCTATTTTTCATTTTTATTTTTTTATTTTTATTTAAATTTATTTTCTCTTTTTTTTTTTTTTTTTTTTGTTAGTTTTTGTGGCATTTTTACTTGGTTTAATTTCTCGACTTACATTTTTTTTTATTTGTTCGAATTTGCTCTTAATTTCTCAACTCTGTGTTTAGCTTTGCTTATTTTTGTTTTAATTTTTTTTTTATTTTTAATTGGCATTATTATTATTAGATTGTATTTTTAATTTTTTTGAATTTTTCTACATAGAAGCTTTGAATAACGTCATGAACGTACGCTCGTGTGGTGTGTGTGTGTGTGTGTGTGTTGTGGTGTGTGTGTGTGTGTGTGTGTGTGTGTGGTCTGATAGTGTGTGTGTGTGTGGTGTGTTGTTTGTGTGTGGCGTGAGCGTTGTGTGTTAGTGTGTGATGTGATGTGTGTGTCATTTATTCTTAGTTCATTACCAATAGTTAGGTTAGGATATTAGATAAATCCTTTTTGATCAAAAGTGTTACCTTTTGAAGGGAATGTTTAAATTGTTTCTATAAAATTAACATTGGACTTCGAGTTGTTTAAGTTATGCATTTGTAAATAGAGGTGTGAGGTAGGGTTTTGTGACGTTTTTTCGTTAATGTGAGCTATAGAGTTTAGTGTACCTTTTTTTTATAACATTGATTAGAGTGTGGAAAACTTTGTTAATTTGGATTATGGCAGGTTTTTTTTAGTGTCTTAAGATATGTTTAGGTTGGTAGTTGTGCATTATATTTGTGATATAGTTCGGAATGGTTGTAGTTAAATGTATAGCTTCTATTAATCGTGAAAACTTTATTAGTGATTAGCATATATTCCTGGTATGATGTGTGTTGTGTGTGTGTGTGGTGTGTGTGTGTGTGTGTGTGTGTGTGTGTGTGTGTGTGTGTCATTTATTCTTAGTTCATTAAAATAGTTAGGTAAATAAAATCTTTGATAAATGTTACTATCGTTTAATAATAAATATGCCATTTGTTCCAATAACTGATTCTGTTCTAAACATGTAACAATGTCATCAATGGCATTGCATCTTGCAAAGATAACTCGACATCTTTTCCTAAATGTGAAGAACCTAAACATATTCTTTATTTTCCAATATTGTCGCCAATTAATGACTTTTTTTAAAATTTCTAACCTAAGAGTGACTGACTTTTGCCTTCTAAGTGCAAGTTTTTTTTTTTATCTGTTTTACTATTTTTTAAATTTTTTATTTTACATTTATACTTTGTGTTTAGATTCAAATCTATTGTAATTTTTATTTTTGAGTTTTTAATATAATTTTAAATTTTATTTTAATTTTTTATTTGCTAATTTTTCATTTTATTATTTTTTTATTTTTTATTTGTAAGATTTTATATTTTCTACTAAACAATTTTTTTTTTTTTTTTTTTTAGTTAAGGATTTTATTTTTCATTTTATTTTCTTTGTTTAAAATTTTTTTATTTATTTTATTTTGAAGTTTTTTTTTAAATTATTTTAATTTTTTTAATTTTTTAATTATTCTTTTGCAAGATTCTATTTTGCATTTATAGGCTTTGTAATTATTTTGTTATTATTTATTTTTAATGTTTTTTAATTTTTTTATTTTTTAATTTATTAAGTTTCTATATGTAAGTTTTAAATTTTGCAATTGAACTTTGTTTAAATTTTTTTTGTATTTATTTTAACTACATTAAATTTTTTATTTTTAATTTTCTTTTTGTATGTTTTTTCTGAGTTTGACTTTTATTACTTTTTTTGGATTTTTTTTATTTATTTTAATTTTATTTTAAATATGAAAGTCTTTAATTTTCTTTTGTATCTTTGATTTTGGCATTAATTATTTAAATTTTTATTTTTTTTGTTATAATTTTTTAATTTTTTACCAATTCAATTTATATGCACTTCCCGCAGTTGAGCCACCAGACTGTAATCTATCAATGGCATCTTTTATTTTAATGGTTTGATTTCCTTCGGTAGATGGTAATACAACGCTTGTGTTTCCTGCATAAACTACCATGCAATTTTTTTAATTTTTTTAATTTTTCTTTGAAATTATTTATTTTGCATTTATACTTATGTTAATTATTTTTTTTAATAATTTTAGTAGTGAATTTTTCTTTTAATTTTTTTAAAAATATTTTTAGATGATCTAACAGTGTTAACTTTTGAATAATGTTGCCTGACGTTTGCAGGTGAGTCGGCGTGTGTGTGTGTTTTTATGTGGGTGTGTGTGTGCTGTGTGTGTGTGTGTGGTGTTGTGTGTGTGTGTGTGTATTATCAATTCAATTACAATAGTTAGGTTAGGATATTGTAAATCTTTGTTCAAATAGATTGAAGAGAACAAGTAAAAGAACAATTGATATGGTTATGGATATAAACATGAAAAGTGTGAGTAGGCACGTTTTTGTATGCTATGAATATAAGTTACTTTAACTGTTGCCTTAGTGTGGAATCTTTGTTAATTTAGCAGTTTATTCGTGCTTAAGGTGTGTTAGGTTTGTCGTTGTACATTATATTTTTAGTTCATGGATGTATAGAACTATGTTAGTGTTAATTAGGTGGAAAAATCTTATGTTACGGTTTGAACAAATATACCTACGTTATGATCAGAGGTATAAAGAACTTGATATTTATTGTTATGTGTTATGATCCAAAATTTATATGCTACGAAAATGTGACATATTGAATCAATAAGAGCGATATTAGAATCAAATAGATCAACAACTTGTGGCGCAGGGAGTGGGGTGGACTGGATTGGTGGATGGAATGGTGGTTATGATGTATTACTGATTTTACTGATTTTAGGGTTAATATAATATCATGAAAATTTTGTAAGTTAAATTAGCTTTCATTGTAACTTTGAATAGCCCTTCCTTTAGTCACAGAGGAGGGGGAAGGTTGGAATAGTGGGTTTGGAGTTTAGTGAATTTACTGATTTAGGGTAGTTAAATGTAATACGTTACAATTTTAGTAAAAATTTGACCTTATATATTCAATAGATCTAATAGATTCAATAGAATCAATTAGTCAATAGATACATAGTTGGCAGGAGGGGTTGGGTGATGGTGGTTTGATTTTAACTGATTTTACTGATTTACAGGGTATGTAAAAACATGAATTTTAGTAAAAAAATTTGACCTTCAATCGATTAAGATAGTGGCATAGTATCAACATGGATCAGAGGAGGGTGGGTGCGACAGATGGTGGCTTTGATTTACTGATTTGACTGCTTTTAAAAATGAAAACGTAAATATTAGAAGAGACCAAAATGTCCAAAGAATAATAAATTGTATTTATTTATTTATTTATTTATTTATTTAATTTATTTTAATTTATTTATTGTAATTTTATTTATTCTTGATGGTTCTGAAAAACCAGATATAATTTTCGAATCTACAGACTACGAAAAAATATTATTAAGAGACATAATGTTTGTATCATTAGCCAATATTTAATAACTCTGCACCACACCGGAGCCAATACCACCGGTGCAGCTGTCACATACTACTCCTCTGAGTCAGCTCCTAATCAACCTCTTTTCCCGTTTTGTTCCATTTTCCCTTTTTTCCTTTCCTTACTTTCTTTCCTTTTCCTTTTTCTTCCTTTCGCCTTTCCTCTTTCTTCTTTCCTGTCATTTTTGCATTCCATGCATTTTCTTCTTCATTTTTTTATCAAACTGAGACGCTGACACCTCTCGGTGGGGGTCCCTGGACTGCCGAATCCTCGAATCCGTTTCCAACTCCGGACTTTTAGAACCGTTCTCCGACTCCTGATCTAAACCAGCCTCCAAAGTTTTCAGTCTTCTAGCGATCAATATTTTCAATTTTTAGTGGCGATTTTACGTCGTCCGTCTTTCTACAGAGGGGACGCAGTAGGGACGGGTAATTCTGTACGTCATCCTCCGACGATGATTACGTCATCAAATTTATATAACCACAATCCAAAATTTCACTCCTTCGTCTTACAATTAAGCCTAAACATGGTTTTCCATGGATACGAGTTTGACCCTTGGGCCGCTATAGGGGGTATCAGCACCTTCCCTTAAGAGGAGGTGACACTACGGTCACCAAAACTTCGCGTGGAGAACTCTAGTTAATATTCTACACACATACCATATAAGCTCTATAGTATTGAAGAGCTGAATACCGGATTTCTATTTCACATTCCTAGGCATGAAATAAAAAATAGTTGCCTTAGCGGGACTGGCTGACTTACTACAGCGATTAATCGAATGATATTATTATTGTGTAATTATTTTTCTTTTGATTACATTTTTCTGTGTTATAAACCAACAAGAGTGAACGTAAAAAGACGATTTAAAGATCAATTTAAGTGGGTATGACCAGTGTATTCATGATTAGTCAATCCTCTTCGATTGGAACCCATCAAATGATCTACCGCGATCATTTACCAACTTCTAGCGAACCATAAAACCCACCACACCCTTTGAGAGGGTTGCCTCCACCGCCCACCTTAATCGGGAGGGCCCTACAACTCATCAAAAAACGGTCTTCCAGACCATTACATTCGGTCCCTCACCGAGATGCCTTAAAACCGCTAGAGTTTTGAGCGTAATCAAACGTCCAAAATCTCTGATTGAAAATTGATGGAAATTTCAAGTACAGAGACTGCCGACATGAATGGAATTTCCAAAAACCTTTCAAAATGGTTTTGAAGTCTTTGCCTTCGACGGTGGCAGAGGCTGCCAATGGGGAAAATCCCGAAAATCCTCCGGAGTTGGGATTCTTGACCTGAATTATGAACGAAACGTTAAAAAAGTGCCAAAAATGCTAAAAAAGGACAAATTTAGGCGGATTAAGAGCTATCTGAGCCTGATTTTGCAGACAAAAATCTGGCTTCCCGATAATAAACTTTTTTTTTCCAAAAATGTCGAAACCTACGTTACTCCGTTAACTTTTCCGTGTCAACGCTTCTGTCTCTTCCCGTTACTTTTACGTGTCAAAACGGTTAAAAAAGTACCAAATTAGTTAAATAAAAAGTACACTCAAAAAAAAAAAGCCAGCAAAAGTAGCGGAATTAAGCGGCGCTGCCGTCAAGTTTAACTAATGGTATAGCTAACTATATATAATATATATTATGTATATATATATATATATTATATATCCTTTATATATATATATATATTATATATATATATATATATATATATATATAATATATTATTTATATATATATATAATATATAAATATATATAATATATATATATATATATATATATTTTATATATATATATATATAATAATATATATATATATATATAATATTATATATATTAGTATATATATATATATATATATATATATATATATTATATATATATATATATATATATATAATATATATAATATGATATATATATTATATATATATATATATATATTATATTATATTATATATATATTATATTATTTATAATATATATATATATTTATATAATATTATATATATAATTATATATATATACTTTACGATTCTCATTCTTTCTGAGTTTTAAATTATAAATGAATAAGATGACCCAGAATACGAAATTCATTTTTTATTAATACAGGCTCACGCTTCGGAAATATCCGTTTTCATTCTTAAGGCTAAAATTGTAGAAATATTAATAAACTCTCAAGTAAAAAATCAAAAGTGAATTAAAAACAAAAAATTGCAAATATTTACATTAATATTTATAATAATAATAATAATAATAATAATAACAATAATTAATTTAAAAAATAATAATAATAATATAATATAATAATTAATAATAATTAATAATAATAATAATATAATAATAATATTAATATAATAAATAATCAAACAAATATATAATAATAATGATAATAATAATAATAATAATGATAATAATAATAATAAATAATAATAATAATAATAATAATAATAATAATAATAATAATAATAATAATAATAATAATAATAATAATAATAATAATAATAATAATAATAATAATAATAATAATAATAATAATAATAATAATAAATTGCCTTATCTGCATATTAATAACAATAGTTGGTAATTTAATTATAATTATGTGATTAGACTATTATATAAAGGGACTGAAGAAACATTACTATTTAATATAGGATAGATTTGTTTTTCAAATAAAGATTCTGAAATTAACAAACTTTCTCTCGTGTCAGACCTCAATAACTAGTGGTTAGACACCGACCTAAAATTTTAACAAATCAACTATACCAAATTTTTATATTTTACAAGACAAAGACACGATTCTAATGAGGAGTGTTCTTTAGTAGATAACTCCTTACCAGTTCTACTGCTACCACCTATGTGACCGTCAGTGAGAACTTTTAGCATACGTTCAGTACAATTGATGTACTTTCCCAAATTATAATTGCGACAATTATATAAATAAACGACATTAGAACGCATTTACGACTCAGTGTTGTTCTATTAGTGAAAAAGCTTACAATTGTTAAGGATTTTTAAAAAAACAATATTAATATTAAAAAGAGTAAAATGTTCCACTCAATAGGGTTCAAATTTTCTCATTAAAAACATCAGATTTATTACCAAGAAAAGGAAAAGAATCGTCAGTCACATTTTGGAGCGCAAGTCAAAGGACGACTCGGAGAAAAACCATAAAGCAGATAATAATCTTTAAGTGCTTTATAAAATATATGAAAATGGTAATTGTTATCTTAAAAAATGCTCCTTTAAAAAATCTATTTCAAAGTGAAATAAGCTCTAATTTTAACAAATTTTAACAGCACTATTAAGTAAATTTATTCAGGAATTTCATTTAAAACTACGACTACAATAGCTAAAATAATTCAAACCATGACCTAAGAACTTTTATCTAAAAAACTCCTCGAGTTTTAAAGCAGAGCTACCATGAGGGCTGAGAGGGATTCTCCTTCTTCAGCACAGATTGAATGAGCTCGCTTGCTTCCAGCAATTAGGAAAGGTTGTAGTTGATAGTCATAGATAAAATGATTTACCAAGGCAGGGTTCAAGCTTAGAAGCACAAGTTTCAAAAACGACAGGAGAGATATGTAACCAAGAGAAATGTTTATTTAAATTAAATATCTTATTATCTTATAATTATTTTAAATATTTTATTTTCAAATGTAATATTTTTAAAAATAATATATTTATATTTAATTTAAGCATCATTTCTCTCAGTGAGCAGCAGTGTTAAACTCAGTAAGCAGAAATAACATTTCCTGAAGAAATTACAATATTAGGTCATTAAAGAGAAGGAGATGAGAGCATATCTTGTATACTTCATCGAAGACTGTTTTAATTAAATACATACAATACATACAAAATAAAATACATACAATAAAAAAGACATAAATGTGTTCCTTACCTGACGCCCAATAGTAAAAGGATATCTACCAGTAAGAAGGGCCGACCTTGTTGGAGAGCAAAGTGGTTGAACGTAGGAGTTTTCCAAGATAACTCCGTTTTCAGCCAATTTCTTTATGTTAGGAGCTATTACAGCTTTGTTGTGCCACGGAACATCATTGAAACCTGAGAAGAAAATGAACCACATTTTATTAGTTAATTTTAATTTTTTTATTGTTTAAAAAATAACCCCTCCCCTTGCAACCTCTCTCTCTCTCTCTCTCTCTCTCTCTCTCTCTCTCTCTCGTCTCTCTCTCTCTCTCTCTCTCTCTCTCTCTCTCTCTCTCTCTCTCTCTCTCTTTCTCTCTCTCTCTCTCTCTCTCTCTCTCTCTCTCTCTCTCTCTCCTCTCTCTATATATATTATATATAGTATATATATATTATATATATTAATTTATATATATATATATATATATATATTTATATTATATATATATATATATATATATATATATATATATATATTAAATAAATATATATATATATATATATATATATATATATATATATATATATATATATATATATATAATATATATATATATATGATATATTATATATATATATATATATATTATATATATATATATAATATATATATATTGTTAAAGCCCTTGATTGCTATGAAACAACTTTAAGAATAAAGTTTTTATTACATTTCCACTATAGAGAATTAACAAATTACAAAAAGTCATAGAAAAAGAAAACATATAAATAAATAAATTTGCTAAATAAATTTTGCTTCGTTCCCGAGGAAATGGGAACCTTATCAAGAAGATACGATGGTGGTAAAGGAGTCAAAACTTTTGCCGAAATTTCCTGATAATGATTATTTTTCTAGTTGGTTATTAAAGAATGGAGAAGAACGAAGAGGTATTCAGTGCGGCGTTCAATATGGTGTCAATATTTGTATCACCGGGGATGGAGTTGAAATTTTGAATATTTTTTATAACAATAAGATTCAGCTATTTTTCTGTAGTTTTGATTGTTGATAATGTGCTATTGCTGACATTTGTGAGATGTTAACATGGTGGTTTTGTGTAGAACGGTGTAATGTTAGGGGGAGTAATTGTTGATATGGGGTCATATGGTGTGTTGGTATTTTTCGTCTTGTGAGATTGTTGGTTTCTTCCTATATAAACAGAGTCGCAGTTACTACAGGTGTATACCTGTACACAGCTTGTTCAGAGGGAGTGTGAGGTTGGGGGGCGCAAGATTTTTTTTTGAGAGTGAGATTTTATTGGAAGTATACGAGTATGTTAGGGGGGGGAGATTTTTTTAATCTCTGTGGTGGGATGCTGAGGTATGGGTAAAAACGGTTGTAGTGGGGTGTTTGCTTTCGGGGTATTATTGTAAAAATTGAGATTTTAGTTTTTTGTAAGCAAGGTGGCTATGTGTTTGGGTCATAATACAATTTTTGGTGAACGTGTCCGTAAGGAAGTTGAGTTCAAATGTTCAAACAAGGGGGGGGGTTAGCAGATTTTTATTTAAGGCTCTTAAGTATAAAAAGAAGGAGGGGTAGCTATTTTTTTTGGGTGTGCTTAGAAGTGGGCAGAAAAATCAGTGAATGTAACATGGTTGGAGGAGGTGGGTTTAGCTGGTATACTCTGAAGTAACATAACATCTATATGGAACTTTTTAGAATATTTTCCACATTCCTTCCCTCCCTTCCTCAATCATCCACATGGCTTGAGATATATGTCGAGAACGACAATAATTTGCCAGCCATCCCCTAAAACCAATAGACCGCGCCCCACTTCATATCCTCAAACACTTATTCACAATTACACCCGCTGCTATAATTTACTATAGAAACCCGCGCCAAAAAACACACTCCTTTTTTAGACGGATCTCATACACACCAATCTTTCCTGTTTAACCTTACGACTTCAGCGTATAACAGAAAAGCCACATCTCAACGATGTTACATTTACTAGTTTTTAACCCACTAAAAAAACACAAAATAACGCAAATAGCTACCCTGTCTTCTTTATTTAAGAAGCCCTTAAAAAAAAATATGGCTCCCGTCCCTTTTTGAACAATTTGATTCAACTTCCTACGATCACCCGTTCACGCAAATTGTTATATTCCAAACACCATATTCACCTTGCTTTACAAAAAATGGTAAACTCAATTTTTTACATAATACCCCAAGCAAACCCCCCACTACAAAAATCTTTTACCCATACCTCAACATCCCAAACACAAAGATGAAAAAAACTTATCCCTAAACATACTCTTGGTCCGTTCCAATAACTATCTCCCACTCAAAAAAAATTCCTGGCGCTTCCCCCAACCTCTACACTCCCTCGTGAAACAAGCTGTGTACAGGGGGTACCCCTCTAGCAACTGCGACTTCTGTTTATTAGAGAAAAAAACAATCTCACAATAAAGACAAATACCGAACCACACATATGACCTCCGAATCGCGACCAATCAAAACTCCTCCAACTAAAATTACACCATTCTACTACACAAACCACCAATTTAACATCTCACAAATGTAGCAATAGCACACATTAATCAAACACAAAACTACAGAAAAAATAGCTGAATCTTATTGTATAAAAAAAATATAAAAAATTTCAACCACCTTCCCGGTGATACAATTATTGACACCATATTGAACGCCGCAATGACACATGAATACCGTCTTCGTTCTCCCTATTCTTTAATCGACGCAACTCAGAAAAATAATCATTATCAGGATTTTCGCAAAAGTTTTGACTCCTTTACCACCATCGTATCTGCTTGATAAGGTTCCCATTCCCTCTGGAACGAAAGCTCGAAAATTAAACAATTTATTTGTTCATTTAAAATTGTTTTGTGATTTTTTCATAATTGTGAATCTATAGTGTATATTTAATAAAAACTTTATTTTTAAAGTCGTTTCATTAGCAATCAAGGGCTTTTACAATAAATTAACAAGGCGTCAATACGTTATTTAACTATATAATATATATATATATATATATATATATATATATATATATATTATATATACTATATTATATATATTAATATATATATATATATATATATATATATATATATATATATATATATATATATATATATATATATTATATATATATTATAAGTAGTAAATAGAACCACTTCCGCGATGCCACCCTTTTCGATATGAAAGAATAGAGATATTTGCTTTAAAACTTGGAATATGAATCTATATTGTAATAAACTGATCAACCAGGCGAGTTTTTGGTGACCGTAGGTTCACCCCTAAGGGGGTGCTAAGGGGGGTGCTGCCCCCGAGAGCCGTAGCCGCTACGCCCGCGTTATATACCCACTTTTTGGCTTTCCAAACCGAGATTGAGTTAGGCCTAACGGCTAATCATCGACCCGGGTGTTCGATGCGTGAGAGAGAGTGCGCGGCGCGCGTTCGCGCCATCACGATCATTACATACTCACACATTATTATTATTATTATTACAATCGTAAGAATCAATTCCCGAAGGGAATTGATTCTGAGTCGAAAAAACGATCCCTGTGAGGGATCGTTTTTTTTAAACGCACGCGACCGACGTTGCTTTGCGCCGAGGTTGCTTCTTCGCATCCGGTTCAGAGTCCGATATATATCTATAGAAGTTAGAGTTATCGTATAGGGTTAAAATTTGGAGGATGGTTATATGGGGATGTAAGCTTAAATCCTCATCATGACGAGATTACGTACCCCTGCATCCCCCCCGTAAGGGGGGACCCCACCCCCCTTCATACATTAAATATTGAACGTAGAAAGACTGAAATTTGGAGACATGATAGAGGAGTTGGAGTCTGAGACGTAGACGGAGTTGGTGTTGGATTCGGCTTCGGAGTCCAGAGACCCCCAGGAGGGGGATCCCTAGTTGGAAAAAAGAAGAAGAAATGCATGGAATGCAAAACAGAGGAAGAAAAAGAAGAAAGGAAGAAGGAGGAAGGAGGAAGGAAGAAGGAGGAATGAGGAAGGACGAAGAAGGAGGAAGGAGGAGTTCGGAAGTAGCCGGCTCCGGTGTTGGAGCCGCTGCGGTGCGTTTAGTTAATAAACATTCGTATACAAACAAATGTTGGTGTCGATTATAGGTTTATAAGGATGTAGAGTTCGAATATGAGGTTATAAGTCTGTGTAGGGTGTCTAGAACCCCTTAGGGGGTCCCGACTGAAAAAAAGAGCAAAGCAGAGTGCAAAATCAGAGATCAAAGGAGGAAGAAAGAAGGATGAAAGATGAATAAAGAGGGGAAAGAATGAAGAAGGAGTCTGACTCAGAGGGTAGTAGAAGGTGACAGCTGCACCGGTGCCTGGCTCCGGTGTCGATACATTGATATTAATATTTTTGTAATATACAATTGGTGGTCCTTTATATATGTTATTGGAATCTGTAGATTTCGAAAAAGCGATGTTTATGAAGAAAACTTAAAAGTTGAAAAAACAAACTTCGAAATAAATTAAATAAATAATAGAAATTTTCACTTTACTACTTTTTAATCACCAAAATTTTTATAACACAAAAAATTTTACGTTTTTACATACCTATAAGCAGTAAATTAAATCACTAAATCAAATCACCATCCACCCACCCTCCTAACCTCCCTCCTGACATCTGTGATCTATTGATCTCAACTATTGATTAAGGTCACATTTCGAGTAAAATTTGCAATAAATCAAATATGAAATCAATTTCTTTTATACAGCAGCTCCTATATCGATGTTGAGAGTGACAGATTTTAAGAAGTAATAAAAGGCTTACTTACATGCATCTGAACTATATGAATATAACCCACAACGAGAAACTAGCCCATCTTAAACAAGAATAAATGGTTACATTAACCGACAAAAGGAACACACTTAACACCAGTAAAGTAACTTAACATAAACATCCAAAACGTAAGCTTATTCACACTTTGGTCAAGCCCATATCTCCACATATTAACTTTAATCTGACGAAAGACGTTAAACATATCATCGACAATTTATCACAACAATGGTTAATTATATACTGATCACGATATACTCTAAACATAATAAGGTTTCGCACACCAATAAAAGGCTAAACATGGCGTACATGAATAAGAAAATAATGTAACAAAGACAAACCCTATCAACACCTTAAACGCCGAATAAACTGTTAACATTAACAAAGTTCCAAGCTTAACACACCACTAAAGTAACTAACACTGTATGCAAAACGTAACCCCTAGTCTTAACCTTTTTTTTCAAGTATAGCTTCAAATATGGGCGATAATTTAAACTCCGACAACAAAACCTCATCACATTTTAATAAAGGGATACTTAGCCATCAATCTCTAAACTATAGAATATAAACCCCCAACGACGAAAGCCTAACACATCTTAAACAGGAAGGAATAAACTGGTAATCTTAATTAAAGGTTTTTATTCTAATAAACTCAAAGTACAGAACATACACATCCAAAAAAACGTAAAAAATTATTCACACATGATCAAGCCATGTCTCTAAAACATAAATGTAATTTTAAACATTAACATGGTATATTTAACAAAAATTTACTGCTATAACCTTGTGTAATTATCATGCAGACACCGAAAGTATGGCTAACGAACAAAGGTTTTCACATATAATAAGCAACATAACATTGCTAGAAACAACTAAGGAATATAATATACAAACGACAAACCTGACACCATCGTAAGCAAAAAGTAATAAACACTGCTAAACATTAACAATGATCCAAAACGTTAATGCATCCAGTAAAAAGTAACATAACAAAGCTCACAAAACTAATCCATTACACCTTTATCAAGACATATTCAGCATGACAATGTTATAATGTTACATTAAACAACGTAATATTTTAACAAAAAAATTAGCATAAACATGCCTAAACCATCATAATACTCTAAATGGGTAAAGAGGCAAACAAAAAGTATAAAGTTTTTACTTTTATGTAAGCCTAAACTATGAACATAACATACTTAACACACAACAATCCCAAGATGAATAAAACAGTTATCATTACAAACTTGGTCAAATAAAAAAAAAGCGAAACATACGAGGGATTATTAATTAACATAGTATTTTACCAAAATTATCATAACCTTACCTAACCATATAATACCTAACGAGTAAAGACGAACAAGTAAAGTTTTTTAGGCTTATCTCTTTTTTAGACTACACCCCCCTCTTTCAGAAAATACCAACTCTAAAACATGAAAAATGATTTTATGCTAAATAAAAACAAAAAAAAACCATTTTTTTTTGTGATGCAAAACTTATTATATTTGACCCTCTGGCAGGAATACACGCATGTAACAATCGCCATTCGGTTTACGATTAAAATTAATGAACCATCGTTGGGAATAAAACGTGAAACTCCCTCAGTGAAGATATCAACAACACGTAGAGAATGCGAGGAGATGTCTTCGTATCAAGCACTGCGAAAACTATCCTACTGAAGAAAATAGTGGTAATAAACCAACCCTTATAGGTAATGAGAATTCTTTTTTCTTTTAATCCTAATCAGAAGAAAGTAAACAAGAAAATGACGTACGAACGAACCATATCAGTTCAAAACAGGGTATATATTTTACTCGTTAGAACAACAACACAACAACACAACAACAACAACAAGCAACACAACAACAACAACAAATAAGCAACAACAACATACAACAACAATATTAACATAGTATAAATAAGTCTTTAATATACCACCAAACGGAATATATGCTAAACATAACAAGGTTTTCACCCATTAAATAAGAGCTAAATAGCATTACCAAAACTCTAAAGAATATAATGTACAATAACAAAGGTCCTAACCGCAACACTTAACGCTAGAAATAAACACTAACATTAAACAAGTTCCATACTTATAGCAAAGTGAAAGTACCTAGCAACAGCATACAAAACGTAAACCTATTCACACTTTTTCACAAAGGCATATTCTCTAACATATCAATGTTAATTTACATTAACAACTGATTTAGGTAGCATTTAGAGTATAATTTCGGATAAACATAGCGCAAAATGAATTCTTTATATACTAAGCCATCCGAATATATGCTACATAACAAGGTTTCATATTAATATAGCTAAACATAGCATCATATGAACTAAGAAAAATAATGTCATCGACAAAACTACACAACTTAGCAAAGAATAAAAAAGTGTTAACACATATTAACAAAGCTCCACACTTAACACAGTAAAAGTAACTAACATTTGCATACAAACGTAACCTAATTCATACTTTTTCGTCAAAGCGAATGATCTCTAACATTTTAACGTTAATTTACATTGAACATAGTGTAAATATTTAAAGCAAGGATTTATCATAAAATCTTGAATCATTATTCATAAACGAAAACGCAACGAATAATTGTAAAACATAACAAAGTTTTAATCACAACATAACACAAAATAAGTTCTTTATATACTAAGCCATCGAATATATTGCTTAACCACAAGCTTTAAGAAGCGTCAATAAAGCTACCAATAATCATAAAACCGCAACTTAAAAGAATATAATGGTACAAAGGCAAACTTAACAAACCTCGCGTATGAATAATCCGCTAACATCCTGAAAATTTCCCCTACTTGTCAAAGGTAAAGTAGCTAAATAGGTCATCAATACTCGATATGTTCCTACTTTTCTCAAAACACATATCAGCAAACAGGTAAAGCCGCATCAATCTAAACAAATCCCTTAACAAAGTGACCAATCTATCAAAAAAGATATACCAACATCTGGAAACTATGAATTACACCAATCTTCAATCAAACTGTCACTCGTTTTGAGTATAAAATCAATTGTCCTATGAATAAACATAGGACATTAGCAAAATTCTAGGGCAAAACCTAACGATTACCCTCAGCAAAACTTATAAAACCACTAGGCTCAGTTTCTAAACACAATCAAATCAGTCAGTTTAATAACACAGTAAAATATATTTACAAAAACTTTCATCATTTCTCCTATAACAAATCAGTGTTATTTTATTTCACATTGTATAGGTAATATTTAATACATAACATACCTACTTACGAAATAAACAGTTTTCATTATCCAAGAGTATCTAAAGCAACCCATTCCTGCAGTCCCCTACCCTTCCCACCCGCCTGTGATCTATTGAAACTATTGATTCAAGTCTATATTTTCAAACGTAATCATTTTCGAACAAAACATAACCATAAAAAATAGTGTTCTTTATATACTTTAACCTAACGAATATCTGCTTAACCGAAACAAAAGTTTTTATAACATATCAAATAAAGCTAACAAATATAAAACCGCGACTTATAAAAGGATATAATGTCAAATGCAAACCTAAACAATACCTACGTAATGATAATCAGCACAGCATAACATCCGTGAAAAATTCCCATAAACTGATCAAGGTAAAGTAGGCTAAAACAGGTCACACAATACCTCGAATATGTTCCCACTTTTTTAGCATATTAGCAACAGGTAAGCCTTATTATCTAACAAAATCCCCTTAACAAAGTGACCAATCTATCAAAAGATGCCACCATCTTGAAACTATTGAATTGACAGTATCTTCATCAAAGTGTCACTCGTGTCGAGTATAACATCATTTTGACCTTATGATAACGTAGACGATTAGCAAAAAGTCTAGGGCAAACTGAAACATTATTCAAAACAAAAACTTAACCTAGGCTCCCGTTTCTAACACATCATCGTTCAGTTAACACAGTAATATCTTACAAAAAACTCATCTTTCTTCTAAAAACAAATAATCAGTGTTATTTTTCCCCCACATTGTCATAGGGTAATATTTAAATAACGTACTTCCTTACGAAAAATAAACAGTTTTCATTACCAAAGTTCATTACTCATCTACGTTCCGAGAGGAAGAACCCAGGGGGATGCGCCTTGAAAGGGTGTGAATCCTGCGAGGGGGATTACCCCGAAGGGGTGTAAGCGGGCTTTACCCTCCGAAGGAGGGGAAGGCTCAGCCCTTCGGGCTGAGGCCCAAAGCACGCTTACACCCCTTGTTTGTCGAAATGAATACTTGAATATGACTTGAATCAATAGTTCAATAGATCCATAGATCGGTGGGACGGGTAGGGGACTGCGGGATGGTGGTTTGCATTACTGGATTAAATGAAAACTGTTTATTCGTAAATTAGGTATGTTATGTTAAATATTACTAATGACATTGTGAAAATAACACTGATTTGTTTGAGAGAAATGATGAGTTTTTTAAGATATTACTGTGTTAACTGACGATGATTGTGTTTAGAAACGTGAGCCTAGGTTAAGTTTTTTGCTGGGTATGTTAGTTTTGCCCCTAGAAATTTTGCTAATGTTTATTGTTTTATTCATTAGGACAATTGTGTTATAACTCAAAAACGAGTGACACTATTGTGAGATGGTTGTTAATTCATAGTTCCAGATGTTGGTATCTTTGATAGATTGGTTCACTTTGTTAAGGGATTTTTGTTAGATAATGCGCTTTAACCTGTTGCTGATATGTGAGAAAAGTAAGGAACATATCGAGTATTGTGTGACCCATTAGCTACTTTACCTTTGATAAGTAGGGAATTTTAAGGATGTTAGCTGATTATTCATAAGCGAGGTATGTTTAGGTTTGCATTGGTACATTATATTCTTAGTTGCGGTTTATATGATATGGTGATTTTATTGACGCTTAAACTTTGTTGGTTAATGCTATATTCGGGCTAGTAATATAAAGAACTTTATTTTTGTGTTATGTTTGGATAAAACTTTGTTATGTTTACATTATTCGATCCGTTGGTTTGTATGATAATTTGATGCAAAATATGATAAAAATCCTTGGTTTAAATATTACTATGTCAATTGTAAAATTAACTTAATATGTTAGGTTAATATGTTGGAAAAAGTATGAATAGGTTCCGTTTTGTAATGCAATGTTAGTTACTTTAACAGGTGTTTAAGTTGGGCTTTGGTTAATGTTAACAACTTTATTCTTTGCTTAAGTTGTGTAGTTTGTCGTTTGTTACATTATTTTCCTTAAAAATAAAGAGAAAAGAGTTAACGAAAACGGAGAAGAGAGGAAGAGAGGAAGAGAGGAAAGAGAAAAAAGGAGAAAAAGGATTTAAAGGAAGAAGTTTTTTCAATAACTCTTTGAAAAGAAAAAGAGAGGAAAAAAGAAGATGGGAAAGAGGAAGAAGAAAGAGGGAAACAAGAGGAGGGAGGGAGGGAAGGAGGGGGAGTGGTTTGGGGAGAGGGGAGAGAGGAGGGAGGTTCATATGATGCTATGTACTATATTAATATGAAACTTGTTATGTTAGCATATATTCGATGGTTAGTAATAAAGAACCATTTTGCGTATGTTATCCGAAATGATAACTCTAAATGCTACGGTAAATCAGTTTGTTAATGTAAAATTAAACAATTGATATGTTAGAGATATGCTTGCAAAGTGTGAATAGGTTACGTTTTGTTTATGCTGTGCTAGGTACTTTAATGTTGTTAAGTATGGACTTTGTTAATGTTAGTTGGTTATTCAGGCGTAAGGTGCGTTTAGACTTGTATGTACATTTATATTCTTAGTTCTGGTAATGCTATGTTAAGCTTTATTAATGTGAAACCTTTGTTACGTTTAGCATATATTCGTTGGTTGGTATATAAAGAACTTATTTTGTACAGATGTTGTTGTTGTGTTGTTGTTGTTGTTGTTGGTTGTTGTTGTTGTTGTTGTTGTTGTTGTTGTTGTTGGTTGTTGTTTGTTGTTGTTGTTGTGTTGTTAACGAGAAATAATATACCTTTTGAACTGATATGTTTCATTCGTACGTTGTATTCTTTGTTTAATTTCTTTCTGATTGGTTGAGAATAGAATCTCAAAATTACGTATAGGGTTTGTTTTATACCAATATTTTCCTCAGTAAGGATAAGTTTTCGCAGTGCTGATACGAAGACATCTCTCGCATCTCTCTACAGCTTTGTTGTTGATATCTTAACGAGGAGTTTCGTTATTCCCAACGAATGTGTCATTTATATTTATCGTAAACCCCAGTGGCGATCGTTACATTGCCTGTATTCCTGCCAGAGGGTCAAAATATAATAAGTATGCATACTTGTTATGCAAATGTTAAGCATAAATCATTTTTTTCAATGTTTTAGAGTTGTATTTTCTGAAAGGGGGCGGTGTCTAAAAAGAGATAAACCTATACTTTGTTCGTCTTTACTCGTTAGGTGTATTATTATGGTTAGGTAAGGTTATGATAAATTTTGGTAAGAATATTAACTATGTTAATGTAATCCCGACTGTATTTGTTCGCTTTAATTGTTGAACAGTTGTTAATGATAACTGTTTATTCATCTGGTTGTTGTGTGTTAAGTATGTTATGTTCCATAGTTTAGCTTGTAGCGATAGAGTAAAACTTTTACTTTGTTTGGTCTTTACCATAGGTATTATGGATGGTTAGGCATGGTTTATGCTAAAATTTTTTGTTTAAATATTACTGTGTTAATATGAAAAATTAACATTGTCATGCTGATATGTTTGATAAAGTGTGAAATGGATTATGTTTTGTGAGCCTTGTTAGTTACTTTTACTGATGATAAGTTTGGATCATTGTTAATGTTAGCAGTTTATTCGTACGTATGGTGTTGTCAGGTTTGTCGTTGTATATTATATTCTTAGTTCTAGCGAATGTTATGTTGGGCTTTATTAATGTGAAATTTGTACGTAGCCACATACTTTCGGTGTGGTCTGGCATGAATAATTACACAACAAGGTTTGGTAATTTTTTTTGTTAAATATTACCATGTTAATGTAATTAACATTGATATGTTAGAGACATGCTTGATCATGTGTGAAATAAGGTTTACGTTTTTGGAATGATATGTTAGTTTACTTTGGCTGTTGTTAAGTGTGAACTTTGTTAACATGTTGACCGTTTATTCCTGTTTAAGATGTGTTTGAGGCTCGTCGTTGGGGGTTATATTCAATAGTTTAGATGATGCTAAGTATGCTTTATTATGTGATGTTACTGTGTCAGTGTAAGGTTACGTGATATGTTAGAGATTGCTTGAAAAAAAGTAAGAAATAGGCTACGTTTTGCATACAGTGTTAGTTACTTTAGTGGTGTTAAGTGGACTTTGGTTATGTTAAAGTTTATTTCGGGTTTAAGGTGTGATTAGGTTTGTTTGTACATTTTTTCTTAGTTTCATGTTACGCCATGTTTAGCTTTATTGGTGTGGAAACCTTATTATGTTAGGTAATAGTTCGTTGATCAGTATGATTATTAACACCTCCTTGTTGTGATAATTTTATGTTAAATGTTACTGTTGTGTTAGTGTAGATTAAAAGTTAATATGTGGAAAGATATGCTGTGACAAAGTGTGAATAAGTACGTTTTGGATGTTATGTTAGTTTCTTAACTGGTGTTAAGTGTGGTCCTTTGTTAAGTTAACCATTTATTCTTGTTTAAGATGGGCTAAGTTTCTCGTTGTGCGGTTATATTCATAGTTCAGATGAAGCT
>JABUQX010008399.1:0-2500 GCA_015478945.1 Trachelipus rathkii
GGGACATTCTAGAGGGGCCAATGCGGCTTCTCAATTATTAATTTTTATTGGTCGACTGGGACAGTCTAAAAAGGACCATGCGGCTTCTTAAGTATTATTCTTATTTATAATGAGTTGGCTGGGACATTCTAGAGTGGTCCATGTGGCTTAATTATTATTTTTAATTATTAATTATTATTGGTTGACTGGGGCAGTCTTGATAGGCCCATACGGCTCTTAAGTATTATTCTTATTTATTATTTATTAATGTGTTTACTGGTTCTAAGAGGGGCCAATGCTGCTTTCTTATTATTATTTTATTGGTTGACCTGGGACCGTTAAAAGGAGCATCCGCTTCTTGTATTATTCTTATTTTTTATGGGGTGACTGGGACATTCTAGAAAGGTCAATACAGCTTCCTAATTATTATTCTGAATAATAATTAAGAAGCAGCATTAACCTCTCTAGAATGTCCCAGTCAACCCATAATAAATAAGAATAATACAAGAAGTCGTATGGTCCTTTTAGACTGTCCGTCAATCCAATAAAAATTATGAATTAAAGAAGCCAATGGCCCCTCTGAATGTCCAGTCAAACCCATATTAAATAATAAATAAGAATAATACTTAAGAAGCAGCATAAGCCTATCTAGACTGTCCCAGTCAACCAAAATAATATATACAATTATAATTAAAAAATAATAAAGAAACCCGCATGACGCTCTAGAATGTTCCCAGTGCACTCTAATATAATAAGAATAATATTAAGAGGCCGCATGGACGCTTTTTAGACTGTCCGCAGTCAACGCAATAAAATTAATAATTAAGAAGCCGCATTGGCCCCTCTAGAATCCCAGTCAACTCATAATAAATATCAAATAATAAATAAGAATAATACTCAAGAAGCCGCATGGGCCTATGGACTGTCCCAGTAACCGAATAATAATTAATAATTAAAAATAATATTTAAGAAGCCGCATTGACCCCTCTAGAATAATACTTGAGAAACCGTATGGTCCTTTTTAGACTGTCCCAGTCAACCAATAAAAATGAATAATTAAGAAGCCACATTGCCCCTATAGAAGTCCCAGTCAACATAATAATAATAAATAAATAATAATATTTAGAAAATTTTATCTAGACTGTCCCCAGTCAACCAATAATATATATATATATATTATATAATATAAATTAATAGAAACCGCAATGACGCCTCTAGAATGTCCCAGTCAATCTCATAATAAATAAGAATAATATTTAAGAAGCCGCATGAACCTTTTTAGACTGTCCCAGTCAACCAATAAAAATTAATAATTAAGCCGCATTGGCCCCTCTAGAATGTCCCAGTCAACTCATGATAAATATCAAATAATAAATAAGAATAATACTCAAGAAGCCGCATGGGCCTATCTAGACTGTCCCAGTCAACCAATAATAATTAATAATTAAAAAAAATAATTAAAAAATCCCCAACCCTGCCCTCTAGAATGTCCCACTCAATCGACTCATAATAAATAAGAATAATACTTGAGAAGCCGTATGGTCCTTTTAGACTGTCCAGTCAACAATAAAAATTAATAAATTTAGAACTGCATTGGCCCCTCTAGAATGTCCCAGTCAACCCAAAATAAATAATAAATAATAATAATATTTAAGAAGCCGCATGGGCCTATCTAGACAACTTCACGCCTATTCTTATCATCAAAGCCAAAAATCTACCTCCTCGTTGCGCCCTCTTCAGCATATCTGTCTTTTTTAATAAGGGTGCTAAAATTGTAGACAATATTCAAATACTGGCCAAACATATCTATTATACGACATTATACAAAAACAATATATATAATTAGTCTGCATCTGGCATTAATTTTCAATTTTTAACCCTAGGCCCTAGCTCTGGGTTCAAAATCTTACAATGAAAACAATGAAACAGCAGCACTAAAGAATGTTACAGACTTACGGGTTACAATGCCAATAGTTTGTTGAAAATTGAAAAAAAAAATATATTAAAAACTTCATAATATATATAGTTTTATTTGAATTTTTTATTTCTATTGAAGTTAAATTACTTAAATATACAAAAAAAATAAAAAATAATAAAAAAAATATAAAAAAATCAAAAAAATCAAAAAAATCAATTAAATCAATAAAATCAAAAAATCATGATTTATTTATAAAAAAATCAAGTAAAAAATCAATTGATTTTTTTAATTTGATTTTTTTCGTGCCATCCCTGGTTGTAACTTATAAAAAATATACATATTTGTATTAAAATTCTAAGTTGACATATCCTATTATTTTTACAATAATATACTACTCGGGTGTCCGTAAAAGAATGTCCCAGTTTCAATGCTTTATTATAACAGCGTAATTTACAATATCAACAGCATATCATACATCAAAGTGAAGGTCATTGAACAGAGTTTTTTCTACATATGTTCAATATGTGCCCCCTTCGTTATAGGGGATACATTCAGCCGATAATCCAATTCCTCCCAAACATTGGTTAACAGATCCGGAGTAAT
>JABUQX010008399.1:10000-12500 GCA_015478945.1 Trachelipus rathkii
TTTTTACTAAAGAATACCCAAGGGTATACCGCCCCGATGGCAGGAGTCGGGACCGATGGCAGGAGTCGGGGTCTCTCGGCCTTCCGGGGAACTACGGGGTAGGACTAATTCCCCCCCTCCGGGGAGGGTCTCCGGAACCCCCGCTCTTTGGTATTTGGGTGTCGCGGGGGTTCCTCCGCCCCTCCCCTACGGGGTATGGAAAACGTCCCCCCCTATGTTCCCCGTCGGCTCGAGCCCCCTAGTGTGCCGTATAAAGCAAAATTTAATAGAAAGTCTATTTATTTTAACGAGAAACCAATAAAAGGTCTCTAAATAGGCTTTCTAATCATATTACTATAATTATTAACAATAATTTTTTTTTATTATTATTTTTTTTTACATTTTCCTATGTAAAATTTTACCAGGATTCCAAAAATGTATTCCATTTCGCTGTAGCTATTGTAGTTTTTGAGATATAATTTTTTTTTTTTTTTTTTCAGTTTCAGGGCCTACTTTGGACCAGGATTCCAGCAATGTATTCCGTTTTACTGTAGCATTAATAGTTTTTAAGATACATATGACGGCTATAACAGACGCTGGCCAACATATGTATATATAATATATATAATATAAATTATCTATTATGTATTTTTATTATATTTCATATATATAGAGATATATATTATAAATTCTATATATATATATATATGTAATATATATATTTATTATTTATATATATATTATATATATATATATATATATATATATATATTATATAATATATATATATATATATATATATATATATATATATATATATATATATATATATATATATATATATATATATATATATATAATCAGAATCCTGGTCCTCTGACCTGAAGGGAAAGACACGTGGTGCCACCCTGCACCCACACAGATCTTCAATCCTCTTAACCTTCACAGCTCCTTCCAAAGGAAAAAAAAACATTTGCTGGCTAATCTGAAAGACAGGGTTGGCACGAAAAAAATCAAATGATTTAAATCAATTGATTTTTTACGTGATTTAAAAAATCATGATTTTTTAATTTTTTTTAGGCAAATTCTCTTTTCTTAAAAAAAAAAAAATTACTAATTAATCCTAATTATCACCTAATTAATGATAGGTATATTTCATTTATATTACATGTAAAGTCATCAATATAGTTTCAAATCCATTCTAATAAAGAAATAAATAAAATTAGAGAAATCAGAACTATTGAACTTCTTCTATTAGGCTAGTTAAATCAATATACAGTATATATATATATATATATATATATATATATAATATATATATATAATATATATATATATATATATATATATATATATATATATATATATATATATATATATATATATATAATATATATTATATATATAATATATATATATATATATATATATATATATATATATATATATAATTTAACTTAATTTAGCTAAATAATAATTATATTTACTAAATTTATTATTAATTAGGTAATAATAATTAGAACTAATTACTAATTTAAATAAAAATAATAATTAAAAACGCAATTTGTGCCTAAAAAAAATAAAAAATAAAAAATAAAAAATAAAAAACTGCGTTTTTCCTAAAAAAGAAAAAAAAAATCACCAACCTTGAAAACACATTTCGACAGCGTTTCTTCATGCCTACACGAACGAAGTGAAGCCAAAAAGTTATGATTTTCGTATCGTTATTTTTTATATTTTTATTGAAAATTTAAACTTAAAATACACGAAAATCAGTAGAAAAAACTTCAAATAATTTTTAAAACCATTTTTTGTAAATTAAATGTTTATAGTTTTAATGAATATATATGAATCCAAGTCAGTACTACTCCACAATTAACCAAACTTCAAGTCATTTTGACAAACGGGTTATTGGTCCACATTCAAAAATGTCTGATGAATGTCGGGAAGGTTTTTCTTCAGATGATTTTGCAAAACAAATTAATAAACTCTGGAAAACGCTTCAGTTTACTTTTAACTTGATGCAGGACATATGAAAATTAAGAAGTTGTGAGGAAATTAAACATTTAGCTTTACTGGCACAAGCTCCCAAGTCAAAATAAAAATAAAAAATTCTCTCTCTCTCTCTCTCTCTCTCTCTCTCTCTCTCTCTCTCTCTCTCTATATATATATATATATATAATATATATATATATATAGTATAGATGTATATATATATATATATATATAATATATATATATATATATATATATTATATTATATATTTAATATATATATAAATTATATATATATATATATATATATATATATATAATATATATATATATATATTATATATATATATATATAATTTTTATAATATATATATATATTTATATTTTATTTAATTATATATAATGTTATGTCCGCAAAAGTAGTGTACTGATTATTTAATTATTATTTGGACCTTAGCCTGAAATTACAAGTTATCCCTCAAGTATGACGCTTGGGAACAGGTTACCACCGGCTCCAACGTTTCTT
>JABUQX010008399.1:25000-30000 GCA_015478945.1 Trachelipus rathkii
TATTTAAATAGATAGATAATATATATATAATATAATATATATATATATATATATATATAAGGAAAATTTGAATAAAATAATTAAAATCAAATATGTTTATGTAGGGCAATTGTATTAATTGGCAGATGCATTTACGGATAATTTTTATACTTGCTGCAAATGCGAAATATTGAACCATTTTTAATAACAATTATTTAAAATTCCTGCATTTGAGAGGTGACATTTTTTTAGCAGCAATGAATAAACCTCTTTCATTATATTATTCCAGTTTATATATATTATAATTATATATATTATATATATATTATATATATATATATATATATAATATATATATATATATATATATTATTATATAGAAGTGTGTGTGTGTTGTGTGTGTGTGTGTGTGATGTGTGTGTGTGTGTGTGTGTGTGTGTGTGTGTGTGTGTGTGAGTGTGGGTGGGTTGTGGGTGTATGTCTAGAGATGCGAGCGGTTTTGTATTATTTCATTTTTCATAAAAGTTTTATTTCTGTCCTGAATTTGATGGAGCAAATACCATATGAAAGAAATCTGCCAATCATTTCCAAATCTAAAATAAAATTTAAAAAAACAAAACAAAAAAAACGATGAAGCTATTTTTTTTTTTTTTTTTTTTTTTTGCACATTATTATGCCTCCTCCGGTGTCAAAATCCTAAGGCCTACCAAATTCCGCATGAGTTGGAAGGAAATCGGGACACCAGAGTCAAATTAAAGGCCATTCCCCGATACAAGGGGTGTGAAGGAAGTTGGAAATAATAGATAAAGAAAGTGTGTTCCAGACTTTACCTGTGAAATTGAGCATAGCGGTTAAGACTGAGGTCAGAGAGTCGGAATGAGAATGGATGAGACTGTGTAGAAAGACGAGTAAAGACGAGCTCACCTCAATGGAGAGGGAACAGGATTGGAGAGTTCAAAAAAGCAGAGTCCATTGTAATAACGATAGAATAAGGAGAGAGATACAACAGTTTCACCTTTTCAAGGTGAGCTGTGTGTAGGTGTGTGTGTGTGTGTGTGTGTGTGTGTGTGTGTGTGTGTGTGTGTGTGTGTGTGTGTGTGTGTGTGGTGTGTGTGTGTGTGTGGTGCGAGGAACCATCCGAGATATGTCAAACATTCTCCATACGGAGGCGAACAGCATCCCTATACTTAAGAGTAAACAACAGGGGTGGAGTGAAGTAATTTTGAATGTGCCTCAGAATACCCAACTTCTTAAAAGAAAATAATGTGATCCTTCCAAAAAATTTAATGAATGAGAGAGAGAGAGAGAGAGAGGAGAGAGAGAAGAGAGAGAGAGAGAGAGAGGAGAGAGAGAGAGAGAGAGAGAGAGAGAGAGAGAGAGAGAGAGAAGAGAGAGATATTTAGAGACTGGAAGGCTTGAGTTGAGTGGTAGAGAAGTGTACCAGTAGAGAGTTCTTTACGATAGCCATAATGGCGATCCGTGACAAGAATGGAAGAACTGACATGTTAACAAATCTTCCTGTTAAGGATATATTCGAAAACTTTAAAAAGAACGGAAGTTAAAGCGACAAGAAGATAGTGAGAGGGGTTTAAAAGGGATTCCCTACATCAGCGGTTTCTCAAACCTTTTAAGTCTCGCGACCCCCGAAAGCCAAAACGCATAAAGTTAGTAACCTCGCGACCCAATAATTACCCCATATATATATATATATATATATATATATATATATATATATATATATATATTATATATATATATATATATATATATATATATATATATTATATAATATATATATATATATATATATATATATATATATAATTCCTTAATAAAAGAGGTTTTTGATGCATTAAGTATATAATTTTTATTTTATTAAGTATTAACCTTTTATAAATAACAACTGTGTAACATTTGATTATAAATATTTTTTTCTTGTGACCCACCGCGACCCACCGTATATCTGCTGGCGGCCCCCTTGGGGGTCGCGACCCCCCGGTTGAGAAACGCTGCCCTACATCATCACCAACTGGACGAGAACACGTTTCAAGCAGGAAGGGAAGGGAAGGTCGAAGTGAAAAGACAGACACGAAATGGTTTATGAAGGCAGAATGTAAGATAGAAATAACAATTTTTGAGAACCACACTAAGAATACCAGCAGGACCTTACGCATTCTAAATATTATGCTCAGGGAAAGTGGAAATAACGTCTTTATAAGATGTTAGGTATAAATGAGCTGGGAGGAGTAGGTTTAGAAGGAGGAATAGCACCGGAATCGCCTAAAGTGGAATTAGAGGCAGAGATTTGAGTGAAAAGTTCAGCTTTAGCATAAAGGAAGATGGCAATTGTGTCATCGGAAGATACTACAGAAGAGAAAGGGGAATGAGCAAAGCTAGAGTTGATATTTTTTTGCAAAATGTTAGAATGAGTTTGAATAAGAGAAGCCAGAAAGATTATTTCGTTTTCAACGAAGCAAATATTTTTTAGGTTTAAGGAAAATATATTTTGCACGATTCCTTGATAAGTTGCACGAATTTAAAACATAGACCGTGAATGTTTCGGAAATTAATGAAAAAGAAAGGTCGTGCACCCGAGCAAGAGGGCGGCGAACTCTTAGAGGAACCAACTTCATCACCGGCGCCCTCAAACTCTCAAGATGTGATGGGAAAACAGTGGACGGGGGTCGTTGTTTGGATGCTGCCTCTCCAAGTATCTCCGAACCAGATTTAAGTTTCGCCATTACTATTTATGGAAGAAGGGGGGGGGGGGGGGTTTATCAGAGCACTCCTATGTAAGGTCGAGTGAATGCTAGAAATTTTCTCTGAGAATGTAAAACGCTATAAGGACAATCTAGAGAGCAATGGAATGCAAAAGGATGAACCATTTAAACTTAACACTCCGCGGGTTATGCTCAATGGAGGTAATTACATCGCTTCTGGCGGTGCGACATCCTCCTTCTATATATATATATTATATATATATAAAGTTTTATATTATAAATATATATATTATTAATATATATATATATATATATATATTTAATATATATATATTATATATATATATATATATATATATATTTATATTTATATATATATATATATTTATATATATATATATATATATATATATATATATATATATATATATAATATATATATATATATATATATATATATATATATATATATATATATATATATATATATATATATATATATATATATAGTTATAATATATATTTTTCAATATATATAATATATATATATATAATATATATCTCTCTTCTGTAGAGACACTCTCTATATATATATATATATATATATATATATATATATATACATATATATATATATATATATATATAATAAATACATATAGAAATATTATAATATTTATATTTATATATATATTATATATATATATATATATATATATATATATATATATATTATATATAATATATATATATATATATATATTTCAGAAATGATTGGGAAATACGTAAGTTGGTTTGTACTTGCCATTGTTTTTGGATTTGTTCTGGAATCAACTCGTGTTCAGAGTCAAGATTTGAACCCTACTGAAAAGGAGGTAAGTCTAAATGGTTGGTACACACAAACTTTCAGAACTTGTTATAAATCGAAGTAATAGTTGTTTAGCTCAATCTAACGAAATATCGATATTATTTTCCGATAATCGATTTTTGTAATATCTTTCGTCTCCTTGTAAGAAGGCTAAAAAACCGCTGCCAAATCTCCCTCATATATGAATATATTCCCTCTACCGAATTTTTTTATATTTAAA
This sequence comes from Trachelipus rathkii, assembly GCA_015478945.1. Lineage (NCBI taxonomy): Eukaryota > Metazoa > Arthropoda > Malacostraca > Isopoda > Trachelipodidae > Trachelipus > Trachelipus rathkii. Next base: position 28,788 of record JABUQX010008399.1, read on the forward strand.
TTCGATTTAGGATCCATTAAGTTTAGGTTATGACAAGTTTTGTTAAGTATACACAGAAAATCTGTCTACTTAATAAAACTTATCATAACCTAACTTATTTTTCGAACGTAAAAAGAAATAATATATGAAAACACACAATAAGATTCCTTATAAATATATCGTAATTGTGGCAACACCATGTAGCAGAGTTGCTTCATATTCGTATCAAAACATTCATTACTTCTAAAAAAAAATATCAATATCGATTGAGCTAAAATCAACGATTACCTAAATTGACAATTTACTACGGTTTTAATATTAGTATTGGTATTGTTTCTTCTTCTTGCCGATGCTCTGCCTTATCACAACTTTACAAAAAGTTATTCCACTTGTCCAATAGTTATTTTATAAAATTTTGAACTTTTTTTTCATTATAAAGTCCTCCACTTTTTATTTGCACCTACTCATTAGCTCCTATACTATTTCTTTTTTAACAGACCAATGTGTTTCCCCATGGGATTCATTGGTGTTTTAAGATCAGAAATTTTAAATTCCCAATCGCAAATTCCCCAATGTTTCCTATAGAAAATTTCGCAAAGATCAATCAGAACTCAATAGGAAACTTATGGAATTGACCCGAAAATTCCTTAAAGAAAAATGTTTCTTGGGTACATTGCAAATACTAATCGGAAATTTCCCGACTGGAAAAATTTCCATTGGATTCCATTGGTAATTTTCAGATTTCGTATTGGTTCTGCAGAATCCCCGAGAAAATTCCTATTGAACATTTTTTTGCGGAGTTGTTCAGGTTCTTACGGAAAAGAAAGCAGCAGCATTTAAATCTTTCTTCTTGAATTTTTAAACCTTCACTAAACTTATAACATTAATGAAGAAAATTTGTAAACCTTTGTTTGAATAAGCAGAAACGGAATGGCAATAAAATTTAACAGAAAACCATAAATTTTAGAAAAAAAATTTTTAAGCACCACAAATTCTTTGAAAATAATGTTTGTACTAATAGAAGTATAAACAATACAATACTATTCACTTAATTTCAATTTTTATTTGACTTTGCTCCTGAAACTAACTAACTAAGAAAATACTGTGAAAATGTTTACTGTTGCTCTTAATCTGGCATTGCCGGAAGTACTTATACTTTCAAGTTTCAGTCAATTAATTCTATTAACGGTCCATTTTTAAAAAATAAGTAAGTTGGTGAAATGCTATTTAAGCA
>JABUQX010008399.1:37500-45000 GCA_015478945.1 Trachelipus rathkii
TATATATATATATATCAAATTTAGTATATTTTATATACTAAAAGTAAATAATTCCTTAAAGAATAAACAAATCAATAAAAGACTCGAGAGATCACTCGTTGTGGTGCTCCTCTTTTCAGGGCAGATCTGTTTTGTGGATCTCCTTGCCTTCACCTATTTTTCCTGCAGCATTCAATCTTCCTCTCCTTAATTAAGTCCCACGTCTGCGCCCACCTGAGGAATTGCGTTAGGCAAGGGACTGGGTGGGTTTACTTTCCTTTTGTTTTTGTTTGCTTTTTTTTCCTTTTTTTTTATGCACCTCTTTTTGAAAGGGCCCCTGCCCCTGAGTGGTGGTATCGTGTATACTAATATATACTATATATATATATATTTATATATATATATATATATAATTTTTATATATATATATATATATATATTATTATACTATAATATATATATATATATATATATATTATCATTATATATATATATATACTATATATACTATATATATATCAGGAGGCGACTCCTGCACTCGTGCTTTACTTCGTGCTCAGCACGATCGTCTAAAATATAGAAACTATCCTATTTTTGGAAATTTCATAATGTTACGATAAAAATTTTCTTATTTTTTGAAATTATTACATAATAAATATAAAAAGATTAGCAAAATTAAAACGAAATTATAAATATTAACCCCTACTTAAATAAAACGCTTTTAACAATTAAAAATGGCGCAGCTCATGCCCCAAAGCAGATGCAGGCGATCGGAAAGTGTCTGAATTCTGAATTTGCAGTACAAAAATTGTTTCCAAATCCAATTATAAGTTCAACGTTGAATTTCAATACATTATAAATATTAATTTTATAACTAATAAATTTACTAAACAAATAAATAATTTAAAAAAATACTAAAATACTTAACAATAATGGAAGGAAAATTATCATAGTTATAAATTATTATAAATATTAAAATATTATCGTTAGCAATGAACAACCACAAGAAAATGTTTACATTTAAATATAAACGCGTCTTTAGCAGGAATATCTCAAGCATTTGTCTTATTATACCATACATATATATATAATATATTAATAATATATATACTATATTTCTTACGTCATCTAGTGAAGAAATATATATTATTTTAAATAATATATATATAATATATATATATATGAATTATATATATATAATATATTATATATATAGTATATATTATATATACATATATATATATATATAAATATAGTATATATTATATATATATATTATATATTATATTATATATATATATATATATTAGTATATAATATATATTATATATATATAATATATAATATATATATATAGTATAATGATGTATTTACAATATATTCATTATACAGTGAAATATCGCACTTAAGTTTTCCGCCCGGGAGACCCACTGATTTAACTCTGCGTTTTTTAGATCGTGTAAAATTTAAATTTTTGTTGAATCTTATTCCATTAGTTTTATTTTTCAAATCCATCTAGCAGCAGGCGGTTTCAACAATTCATTTACCGTGGAGTCCACACGCTACAAAACAGTCCTGCAGTGGCGCAAATATATAATATATAATATATATATAATTATATATATATATTATATATATGTGATAATATATATATATATATATATATATATAGTATTTATATATAATATATGTATATATATATATATATATATCTATATACTATATAATATATTATATATATATTATATTATATATATAGTATATATAATATTATATATAAATGATTAATAATTTGAAAGTTCAAAATAAATTATCTTGAAAATTTTTAAATTGTCATGAGCTGGGCCGCATGGGAAAGTTTGATGGGCCGCATGCGGCCCATGGGCCGCGTGTTTGACACTCCTGATCTAGAGTAAATTTAACTTGTTTGTTTTGAAAATTAGGCTAAGTTCCCTCCAGATGTCATTACAAAAAACAGTTGTGTTCAAAAATTCTCACCAATAGTCCAAAAAAAAAATTTGCACAAAAATACCCTATACCTAATATAAACGTTTTTTCTTTTGCATTTTGTAGATTAATCATATCCCAAAATAAACTCAAGCCTACATTACCAAAGTGCTAGCCATTCACATCGCAATCTGAAATTGAAAATGGCCCTTGTAAATTTGTGTTTTTAGGTGTTATTTCTGACGCTAAAAGGTAATGTGGGGTGCATACGGACCCCACACAGTTAGACTTTCCCTCGTATGGTCGTGGTGCGAAGGAAAAACTTTTGCATACCATCTTCAGGCCTCACTTTACAAAATTAAGGAATTATATATATAATTATATATATATATTATATAAGTAATATATATACCTAAATGTACAGTGTATGGTTTGTAGTATAGTAGAAAAAGAATACTACTCTTACTACTATATTATATATGTATATATATATATATATATATATAGTTAGTATAATACTATGATATATATATATATATATATATATATAGCTATATCTACAGTATATCAACATAAACTCGTGTGAAAAAGAAAATCGTGTGCTTTCATAGATACGGGAGAGCGTTGACCATATAATGTGTTTTTGCGTCGCAAGCCATCAGTATTTTCACTCCATATTTTGCGGGTTTGTTGGCTATATACTGCTTGAAGGGACACCTTCCTCGAAACCCTAATAACTGTTCATCGACAGTGATATATTTTCCTGGGTTGTAGTTTCTGGTGCATTTGTTAACAAAGTCGCTCCAAAGCTCCCGTATTGGAGCAAATTTATCGTTCTCTCTTCTTCCAGCTCTAGTATCGAGGTCATCAAATCGGAGTGACCGAAGCAAAAAACAAAATCTTCTCTCGGTCATTGCTGTTCCGTAAATCCCACAGCCATACCGTACGTTCCACATTTCTCCAGTAGTGACGGGATTATCTTTCTTCACACCACTGAAAATTAGTACTCCTATAAGTGCTTTCATCTCTACAACTGTTGTTTTTGCTATTGTTGCATTTTTAGTTTTATATTTTTGCTGCAAATTCTCCATGTACTTGTTAGTGTACATAACAATTTTCGAGACAAACGAATCATCAAAAAAGAGCCCGAATAATTCTAAATAGGAATTAAACTTTTCAGCAAGAGGAGAAGGTTTAGAGGAATGTTGGACAGAAGTCAACTGCAAACTTCTTCTTTCTCCTACAATCGGTTTTTTGGGATTCCAGATATGAACGTTCTTTGCTTTATAGTTTCTACAATCCAGTTTATGGATAGCGTCTTCAGGGTTTAGATCCTCAGATGTAAACCTCTTCTTCTTACTCGGTGGTGCAGCTCTGCTGGTGTAGACGCCTCCATAACTGGAATTTCAACCTCTGTCTCTACCTCCTCTTCAAGCGATGGTTGGTACTCTTCATGCAACTCTTCATCATATATGGATTCAATTTCAAGATGATCTTCAATTTCATCACAAACAGAGTCTAAATCATCTCTCTCTATAATATCTGCATCTGAGTCTAATTCAAATATTATATCATTAGTACTCAAAAAAATTTTACTAGCCATTGTTTCGTAAAATCTGAAAATAGTTTTTTTGAACCTGAAATTCTGTTGAATACAAGGAGGAATATATATATATATATATATATATATATATATATAAAACATCAAAACTGCTGAGAACTAAATAATTTTAATAATTAAAAATATTTTTAATTATTTATGAAAAAAATATATAATTTTATATATAAATATATATATATATATATATATATATATATATATATATATATATATATATATATATATATATATATATATACCCAAAAACATCAAAACTGCTGAGGTCGCAGTATAACTCTGAGATCGCAATATTATTACCAATCCTCTCTCTCTCTCATCTCTCTCTCTCCTCTTTCTCTCTCTCTCCTGCACTATGCTATTATCATAAAAAAAAACACACACTACACTATTATAGTACACTATTTACACTAAAATCACACACTACACTATAGTACACTATTTACACTAAAAACACAAATGAAACCATCTTACACTTTTTATAAGTGCAATAAAAACTAAGCCCATAATAGGTAACGTGGGGTCCGCCCGGCCCCCAAATTCTCCATTACGCAAAAACTATTGGACATAGAGCAACAAGCCTCCTTCCACGTCAAGAGCTTAGAGCTCACTGAAAAATGAGACAGAAATATCAAACTTCAAACTAGGAGTCTCCTTTTTACAGATGGATTTTGGGGGAAGGGATATTGCTGGGGTCTTTAAAAACCCCACGTTGCCATATTAAAGGGTTAAATATATATATATATATATATATATATATATATATATATATATATATTAATATATTAATATATAGTATATAATATATATTATATATATATATTACGTATATATAATATATATATATATAGTATAGATTGAAATATATATCTATCTTATACAATACAATAACTATTACCATATAGAATATATATATTATATATATATTATATATATTTATATACTATATATATAGTATATATATAATATTGTTATGTTTGAGGTCTAAGAGAAAGAGAAATATAGAAAGGAGGAATAAAGATAGAGAAAGTGGGAGAAAAATAGAATGAAGTAGAGAGCGGAGAGGAGAGAGAGCTACGGTAGTAAAAAGTTTACTGGAGTCCGCCAGATGCAATTATATAGCTATAATATATATATACAGATATATATTATATATATATATAATAAGTATATATAATATATACCTGCTGGTTATATATATATATATAGACAATATATATATATATAATTAATATATATAATATATATAAATACCTACTATATATATATATATATATATAATACATATTAGTATATATAATATATAATATTATATATATATATATATTATACTATCTATATATAATATTATATATTATATATATATCATATTATATATAATATATATTAATATTATATATATAATATATTTATATATATATATATATATAATATATATTCTCTTTTTTTCTTTTTGTTTTTAATTTTACTTCTGGTAATTAGGTCTTTTTTTATCTATATAATAAAAATTGTATGAAAGCATTGCTATTTTTAAAATGAGGGGATCAGACAATCCGCTGATTCAAGATGTTAATAAAAACACTTTCGAGATGTCTGACAGATTACGTTGCAGAAAAAATTTGAAATTCCGTCACTAAAAGGTAGTTTTTGTTTCCAGTCTCACCAGTGGAAAGAGGGTTAAGATTACCTTATAATTAATTAATTATTCTTTTACTTAAAATGCGAGTATGGAGAGCTTAGTGAAGTATTAACAAGTACATGCATCTAATATCGCGTGAAATCTTAACCACAATTCGCTTCATATTTAAGGAAGAATATATATATATAATATATATATTATATACTTAATATATATTATATATATATATATATATATAATATATATAATATATATACATACATAGTCAATATATTTCAACTTATATTATATTATATATATACCTATATTAATATATATTAATTAATATATATGCCTGTATTCAGGTTTTGGTACAAATAAATGTCTTTTTTTTTTTTAACTTTTTTATTAATACGTCGATATATCATTGGTAGGTATTCAAATAATTCACGTTTTTTTTTTTAATTTAAAATTTTTTTATCCCTGTTTTTCAACATTGAAAATTTATATGTTAGCTATCATTATAATTAACAAATATCATGAAATAAAATATAACCCGATCCATATATCAATAATACTTAATATTACTATTATATTATATATATATATATATATATACTATATATATAATATTTATATATATATATATAATTATATATATATATATATATATATATATAGTAATACATTATAATTATATGCCTATTATATAGTATAACTTATAATTATATATATTATATATATATATAGTATATACGTATATATATTATATATATATACTAATATATAATATATATAATATACTAATATTTTTATTAGCGTATAAAGTACATAATTAATAATATATACTAGTGTATATTATATAGTAAGTAATATATATATATATATATAATATTATATATATATTATATATATATAGTTATTTAACTATATATATATATACATATTTATATAGTATATATATATATTAATATATATAATATTATACCTACTATTATATATATATTGTATATATAGTATATATATATTTATATATTATAATATATATATAGTATATATATATATATATATATAATATAATATATATTAATATATATATATATTATTTATATTTATATATTTTACTATATCATATATATTATTATTTATTTATATATTATATATAATTATATATAATTATAATATATTATAATAGTCGTATAAGCTTGCATTTATTTTCTCCTTATATATATATTATTTATATATTATTATATAATATATATATTTATATAATATTAATACTATAATATATATGTGATATACAATTAATATAGTATATATATAAGATATATATTATAATTTAATATATTAAATATATTAATAATTATATATATATATATATATTATATACTTTATATATAGGAATATATTAATTAATATATTAATATATATATATACTAGTGATATATATATATAAATATAATTAATATAATATATTAATTATATATATAGTTAATATAATAAATAAATTATAATATAATATATTATATATATTATATATAATATAATATATATTAATATATATTAATATATACTATATACTATAATATATATATAATATAGTATATATATAATTTATATATATAATATTATTATATATATTTATTATTAGTTATTAATTTATATATATTAATATAATATTATATATATATATTAATATATATATTAAATATATATATATATATTATAATTATATACTATATAATATAATATATATATAATATATAAATATACTTATAATATAATATTTTAATAATATATATAATAATAATATATATATATATATATTATACTAATATAATATTAATATATATATATATATATACTACCTATATTATAATATATATATCATATATATGTACCACATTGGTAATAATTAATACTTATGGCACATAATGACTAGTAATATTTTTCATAGGTTTTTGTGATGTTGTTTACTCAGGATAAATTTATTTCATTGGAAAAAAAAGAGTAGAGTTATATTCGCTAAGAAAGGATTAAGTAGTTTTAAACTTTTAAAATATATGAGATTTCTAATTAAGATTGTTGGAATAGAATATTAATAGATTTATTATTAATGAAATTCGCACTATGTGAGTTGCATATCAGGTATCTTGTCAGTCTCTCAACTGACCACACTACTTGGTTAGTTCAATAATCGTTAATAAGAGAAAAATAATTGATTTCAGTATACATCGTTGTCCTTAGCATTTCAATATTACGACGCGCACGCCGGAACTGCGTGTTTATTATAATTTTCTATCAATATGGAATCACAAATTAATTATTTTGATTAACT
>JABUQX010008399.1:47500-49615 GCA_015478945.1 Trachelipus rathkii
CTCTCTATTTAGCCCCCAGCTGGTATCCCTTCCCTGATGATGGATACCAGGTGTCAGTCCATACACTCACCGTTCGCAGGTGTGCGAATGCCACTCTCTCCCGCGTACACACTTTTTGTCTTTGCTGAGACCGATGAAGCTTCTAATGTACCCAATATATTGTGTTTCTGCGTAAGTTACCAGCGAATGGTGGTGATCGTGGCGGGTGGCGTTATGGGCCGGGCACTCAGGATGGGATAGGGTCGGTCCGCATTCGTTGCTACTCGGTCGGGAGCCAGTTACAACATCTGAAGTGAGTGTGCACCGCATGTCGCGTGTCACAACCAACTCATTTGTCCATAATCTATTTTAACTTGAAATCGTTAATCCTCGGCCCGCTACATAATAGATAGGTCCAATCCAAAGTGCCCCAAGAGAAAAACACGTTTATTCAATGGTCAATACCTCAATGGATATTATTATGGTAATTATATTGTAAGGTATTATCATAGTGAGTAATTAGAGATATATAATAAGTTGAAGTAAGCCTTTTGTACAACTAACTCTCATACGATCTCTCACGCTCATTCATAACATTCCTACTTTCCTCTCACCCCGACGCTTCTTCTCTCTTCTTCTCTCTCCTCTCTCTCTCTCTATCTCTCGTCTCTCTCTCCTCTCTTCTTCTCTCTCTCTCTCCTACTATCTCTCTCTCATAATATATATATATATATATATATATATATATATTTATATATATATATATATATATATAAACTTATTAATATATATACATTTATAATATATAATAATATATTATAATACTATATTATATGAATATATATATAATATATATATATATTATATTTAATATAAATATATATATATAATATATATAATATTATATTATATTATATATTATCATATATATATATATATATATATATATATATATTTAATATATATATTATATAATTTAATAATATATATATATATATATTATAATATAAATACTATATATAGAATATATATATAATATTAAATTTCTAATAAAACAATTTTAATATATAACATTACTAATATTATAAAATATTAATCTATAAAATATAATATATATTATTATACTATATAATAATACTATATATATATATTAATATATATATATATATATATAATAATATATACTATATTAATTAATATATATAAGTATATATACTCATATATTATCATAATATAGTATAAAAAATATATATATATTATATAATATATATTATATATATAATAATGATACTACGAAATAAGACTAATTAAGAATCTCTGAAGCTTATACTGTGGCATGTTTTTTATAACGAACTATTACATAATTTTGTAATATAATTATATTATTAAATTTATTAATAATTAAATTTTTATATATAATATATATATATTTTAATATTTAATATTATATACATATTACATATATATATAGTAATACTATTCATACTATATATATATAATTAATATATTATATATATTTATATTCATATTTAATTAATATATATATTAATATATATTATATATATATATATATATATATAATATTATAATATATTAATATTAATATATATATATTATATATTAGTAATTAATATATTATATATAATTATATTATAATATAATATCATATAATTATATAATGTTATATATATATATATATGCTTATATAGATATATAGTTATATTAATATATATATATATTATAATATAATACTTTTTTTTTTTTTATATTATAATATACTATATATATTATATAATAGATATATATAATATATTAATATATAATATATAATATATATATTAATATATATAATATAGTATATTATACTATATATATATATATAAAATATATATATAATAATATATATATAATACATATTATATATTAATATAGTATAACTAATACGTATAATATATATATATATATAATATATATATATATATATATACTTTATATATATATAATATATATATATTAATATAATTATAATATATATATTAAGTATCTTAAAATACTTATATTACTTCATAAATATACTAATTATACTAATTTTAATAATTAATAAAATATATTATATATATATATACTATTATATAT
>JABUQX010008400.1:0-2500 GCA_015478945.1 Trachelipus rathkii
ACGGAGATTTTAGTAACCATCGTAAATGTTCGGATAGTTCTACGATCAGTGTTTTTAAAAAATAAGTTCTGGTTTTATACTTTTTCTTTTAATCAATTTTTTGTAGTATTTTTTTTAAGCAAGTTAATGCTGCCTATTCGAGTGGGGAAAGGTTATATAAGGTTTTGTTTTTTATTTTTTTTTATTAATTTTAGGCACTTAAACTTTTTGATTTTAGGGTTTTAGCGTATGATCAATTTTATCCCGATTTTTCCTTTTGTTTTTGTCTTTTTGTTTTTAATTTGTGGTGGTGTGTGTGTGTGTGTGTTGTGTGTTGTGTGTGTGTGTGTGTGTGTGTGTGTGTGGTGTGGTGTGTGTTGTGTGTTGTGTGTGTGTGTGTGTGTGTGTGTGTGGTGTGTGTTGGTGTGTTGTGTGTGTGTGTGTGTGTGCTGTGTGTGTGTGTGTGTGTGTGTGTGTGTGTGTTGTGTGTGTGTGTGTGTGTGTGTGTGTGTGTGTGTGTGTGGTGTGTGTGTGTGTGTGTGTGTGTGTGTGGTGTGGGTGTATGTGTGTGTGTGTGTGTGTGTGTGTGTGTGGTGTGTGTGTGTGATGGCAGATTTGCGTAGGTGCGGGCTTTCTATTGACTTTACCAACATTCGCAGCTTACACTCTAACTCTGCCTCCGTGGGATACATCTCTCTAACTCTAACGCCTAACGTTTTGCTCTTGTCTGAGACTCAAGATGGCTAAGAATTCAATCCTCTACTCAGGGGTGGCCAACCCGTGGCGCATGGGCCAAACGTAAGCGCATTGGATGATTATAGGTGGCACATAGCTACGAGCTACTTTTGGGAGATTTTATATTTTAACTGGGCTACGTCAGCCAATTTCTTACGAATTTATTTAGTGAAAACAAAAATTTAATTTTATTTCCAGAAATTTGTTAAATCTGGCAAGATATAAAGAAGTATGTATAAGTGAGCATATTAATTGTTAGTGCTATATTTTTTAAATCAAAGGACTCTAAAAATATAATTAATAGATAATTCATGTATTCTGTGATTCTTTACTATATTATATATAATATATATATATATATATAGTATATATATATATATAATATATTATTATATAATAATATTATAATATTATATATATATATATATATATAATGTTTAATTATGTCTATTTGAGTTTTGTATGGCGCCATCTGAACTAGTCTGGGAAAAAAAAATATTGGCGTATGGTATGCAAAAGGTTGGCCACCCCTGCTCTAACTAGTTTAATGTATCCAACTATAACTTATTTTACAATTTCCGTTGAAAGGTGGAGTGTGTGCCTATGTAAACATTAAATACTCCTGTAACACGTCTCGAGAATCTCGAAATCCCTAAACTCGATGTTCTGTGCTTAAAATCTTCTTCCATCTACTACAATAACCTTGTGCTTCTGCTAACAGATTTTCTCGCCTTTTTTTGAATATCTTACTACTTCTCATGAGACTGATATATCTTCTCATCCAAATACTGAGGTCCTCTATTTAGGGGATTTCAGTGTACACAACACTGAATGGTTGGGGTCCTCTCATACTGATTTAGGTGGGAGAAGGCCGAATCATTCAGCATTCTCAACGATCTTGAGGCAACTAATAAGAACCTACACACATTCCGGATCGTCCCAATCAATTCTTGAACACACTTGACCTATGTTTCATCGCCAGTCCCTCTCACTATAAATACACCATCTTCGCTCATATTGGTAAATCTGACCACAACCTTATATCTCTTAATTTTAATACTTTCTCTCCAACAGCTCCATTATGCCCTATGCATTTTTTTCTGGCACTTTGATCGGGCCGATTGGGGGGGGGGCCTTGCGTCGCTTCTACGCTAGCTATAATTGGAATGACTGCTTTGACTCTGGTGACGCTTCATCTTCTACCGATAAGGTGGGAGCTGTAATCGCTGATGGGATGAGCAGGTTCATTCATTCCTTCGACTAAATCTTTTTCTCCTCATAATCCATGGTTCGATCGTGCTTGTTCTCTGGCCATTAAGGCTATAGACAGTGAGTATCGGGGGTTGAAAAATTCTCTATCTCCTATTACTGTCGCTAATTTTCATTCAGCTAGAAATAGTTGCAGGGATACTCTTCGACGAGCAAAGCGGACTTTCATCAAACGAAAGTGCGCTGACCTCCTTGGTTTTCCTACTGACAAATCTTTCTGGCCTCTTGCCACAAACATCTCTAACAATTTCTGCAAATCTGTCTTTCTTCCTCTTATTCGATCTGATGGTTCTGTTGATAATTCTCCAACTGAAAAGGCCAATCTCTTCAATACAGCACTTTCCCTCAGTGTTGGAAGCAGGCACGTGTCCAACCTATTCCGAAAAATGTTCGCTGCGATGCTTCCTTCTTTTCTGCCACCTCTACTTCGTGGAATTCTGTTTCATCTTCTGTGTTTCCTGCTGAATTTAATCTCCCTCACTTTAAAGCCTGCATCTGTTCTTCTTCGTAATTTGCG
>JABUQX010008400.1:7500-12500 GCA_015478945.1 Trachelipus rathkii
AAGTTCTTTATATACCAACCGACGAATATATGCTAACGTAACATTGTTTTCACATTAATAAAGCTAACATAGCATTACCAGAACTAAGAATATAAGGTGCAATGACAAAACCTAACGCACCTCACCCCCGAATAAACTACTAACATTAACAAAGTTCCATACTTAACACAGTAAATAGCTAGTACAGCGTACAAAACGTAACGGCTATTCACACTTTTCAAACAATATCTCTAACATATTCATTGTTAATTTTTACATAAACACTATTGAATTTTACGTAGCATTTTTGAGTATCATTCGGATAAACATAGCAAAAAAATTGAATTGTTTATACACTAACCTGCGAATAAAAGCTAATAGAAAAATGTTTTCGCAATTATAAACATAGAAAGCATCATATGAACTAAGAAAAATAATGTACAAAGACAACCTAACACAACTTACGCACTATATAAACAGCTAACATTAACAAGGTTCCAAACTTAACACCAGTAAAGTAAATTGGCATTGCATACAAAACGTAACCTATTCATACTTTTTAATAAGTTCTTTATATACTGACCCGACCCATGAATATATGCTTACGCAACAAAGTTTTAGCATCAATAAAGCTAACATGTCACAACCTGAACTAAGAATATAATGTACAAATGCAAACCTAACATACCTCGCGCATGAATAATCAGCTAACTCCTGAAAATTCCCTACTTACCAAAGGTAAAGTACTAACAGGTCATACAATAACGATATGTTCCACTTTTCCCGCATATCAACAACAGGAAAAGACGTATCATCTAACAAATTCCCCTTAAAAAAGTTACCAATCTATCAAAGATACCAGCATCTTGAACTATGAATTGACACTATCATCATCAAAGTGTCACTCATCTCGAGTATAACATCATTTTGAACTATGAATAAACGTAGACATTAGCAAATTCTTGGGCGAACCTAAACAATTACTCAACAAAATCTTATACCTTAGGCGCCACCGTTTCTAACACATCATCGTCAGTTAACACAGTAATATCTTACAAAACTCATCATTTCTCTAGTAAATCAGTGTTAATTTCACACAGTCATAGTAATACTTAACATAACGTACCTAACTTACGAATAAACAGCTTTCATTAGCCAAGAGTATCTAAAGCAACACCACCTCCCGAGAGAAAACCCAATGGGATGCGCACATCGAAAGGGTGTGAATCCTGAGAAGGATCAACCCCGAAGGGGTGTAAGTGGGCATTACCCCTCCGAAGGAGGGTAAGGCCTCAGCCCATCCCCGCCCCCCTTTCAGAAAATATCAGTTCAAAACTGGTAGATTTGGCAGAAGCACATCATACAGAGTCGATTTGATAGCACTGTAAGCACTGTAAGCACTACTTGGAGACACCCAAGAGAGATGCATGTTAGACTCATACTACGTCCACCTGAAGGGGGTGTAAGCGGTTACATAAAGGGCAGCAGCTGAAGGCCTTTTATACTTAATTCTTTCAAAGGGTGTTGAATCTTAGAGAGATTATGAGAACGTACCCCAACTTGAATCCTATGTTCGCTGAATAGATGAATTAATATATTTAAATATAAACTTATGTTTTTATGTATTTATATGTTTTTATGTATTTATATAACGTTGTTTTCAATGAAAATTATATGTTATAAAAATGAAAACTTGTTTTACTTCCAGCTTATGTTCGCTTTATTGACTACATTGATGATGATGGCTGTTTATTCGTCTGGTTGTTGTTGTTGTTGTGTGTGTGTGTGTGTGTGTGTGTGTGTGTGTGGTGTGTGTGGTGTGTGTGTGTGTGTGTGTAAATGCAGGTTGTTTTGTTGATACGTTATGTTCTTAGCTCAGGTAATGTTATGTTTGGCTTTATAATGTGAAAACTTTGTTACGTTAGCATACTTTGCTGGTCTGTATGATAATTACACAAGGTTATAGTAAATTTTTGTTAATATTACCAAGTTAATGTAAAATTAACATTGTTAAGTTAGAGACATGCTTGACAAGTGTGAATAAGTTACGTTTGTATGAATTGTTAGTTAAATTTACTGTTGTTAAAGGGGAAACTTTGTTAACGTTGACTGTTTATTCGCGTTTAAGATGTGCTAGGTTTGTCGTCTACGTTTATTCATAGTTCAAGATGATGCTAAGTAAGGCTTTATTAATGTGATTTACTGTGTCATGTAAGTTAACTGTTAATAATGAAGAGAATGCTTGAAAAAGTAAGAATAGGTTACGTTTTGTGTGCCGTGTTAGTTACTTTACTGTTGTTAAGTGTGGAACTTTTGTTAATGTTGATGTCTGGCTTATTCTTGTTAAGTTGTGTTAGGTTTGTCTTGGTACATTATTTTCTTAGTTCATGTTACGTCATGTTAGCTTTTATTGATGAGTGAAGGGCCTTAATTATGTTAGAGTATTTCTTGATCAAAGTATGATAATAATCATGTTGTGAATAAATATTTTGTTAAATGTTACTGTGACAGTGTAAGGTTAACGTAATATGTTAGAGATATGCTTTGACCAAAGTGTGAATAGGGTACGTCTTTGGATGTTATGCTAGTTACTTTAACTGTTGTTAAGTGTAGAACTTTGTTAACGTTACCCGTTTTTTCCTTTTTAAGATGTGTCAGGTTTGTCGTTGTGAGTTATATTCACAGTTCAGATGATGCTAGTAAGTTTTATTAATGTGAAAACTTTTGTACGTTGAACATATATTGATTGAATGTTTTGTAATAAAGAACTTTGATTTTTTATGTTATGTTTATCCAAAATGATACTTCAAATGTGACCTTAATCAATAAATCAATAGAATCACAGATGGTCAGGAGGAGGTAGGGTGGCTGGATGGTGGTTTTATTTAGTGATTTACTGCTTTAAGGGTATGTAAAAACCGTAAATTTGTAAGTTATAAACATAAAAAGGAATAAGAAATTTTATTTATTTATTTTATTTAATTTTATTTATTTATTTTTGTTATTTTTATTTTTTTTTTCCTTGATGGTTCTGAAACCATTATTTTCGAAAACTCTACGACCTCAATAAACCTTATAAAGACACCAAATTGTTGTTATACGAATGTTTTATTAACTTATGCACCGAAGTGGCTCTAACTGAGTCTGTGCTACTCTCAACTCCTCCTTCTCATTCTTTTCTCCTTCCTCCTTTCCCCTCCCTTCCTTCGCGTCTTCTTCTCCTTCTTCTCTCTGTTTTGCATTCCTGCATTTCTTCTTCTTTTTTTCAAATGGGGGGACCCCACTCCGGTGGGGTCCCTGGACTCCGAAACCAAATCCAACTCCGACTCCGTCTCCGAATCCGTCTCCAACTTCAACTCGTGCTCCCGACTGCCGTTCTTCCTTCAGACCTGTCTCCATTAGTATTCAGTGCTTACTACGATCAATTTTCGGATTTTTATTGTTTTTTTTTTTTGTGGTGGGGCGGCGTCTCTCACAGTTTAATTGGGGCTAAAATTTGGACCTTGTGAGATACTGATGATGAGGGGGAAACGCAGAGCTAATCATGTGAGACTCATCGTACTAGACCGAAGAATAAGCTTATCATCTATAGCTCACATCCAAATTCTGAGCCAGATATGTTAAGCCCTCGATCGAGGTTTTATCAGGACGACTTCTCGCAGCTCTAACGAGCAGCTTAGAGGAGAGTAACACCTAGGGGACATAAAACGGATCAAACTAAAAAATTCTCGAGATTCGAGTAGATCTGGACCTTGCAAACTGGAGAGAGGTTAGAAAGTAGCACGAACAGAGTAGTTCGAACGCCGGGATAGTCGGTTGAAATCTGAATCCCAGGTAAGGATATGAGATTCTGGAGTCAGACTCACTGCAGAGTGTGAGTGACTCGACGAGAAGATAACGCAGTCGCGCGATCTGCAGAGATCAACTGCGATAAAAACACGGATCCTTGAGCAGGATCCGCTTTTTCTCGTGTACACTCAGATTCGAAACACACATTATAGAAATCGAATCTATTGATAGTATAGATAATAAATAACAAGGTAGTATTGTAATGGCGCATAGACAGCGCACGAAGCAGGTCACCGGGCGACAGCTGCGGTAGAGTCTTGAGCTGGCAGATAAGCGATCACACGCTCGAACTAATCTCGTTGGCATATTAGACACTCAATCTTCGGTTTGGAAAGCCAAAAGGGTATGAACGCTGGTGGCGTAGCGCATGACGCTCTCGGGGTGACACCCTGCTGCAGGATGAATCATCGGTTATACAGAACCTCATTATAAGTTTAACACAACAGGAATTCGGTCCTTTACGGCTTGGTGTCCTTTTCATATTAGTTATTGGGTTGTAAGATTTGAAAATAAATGGGTTTCAGAACATCAAGAAAATAACACTTATATATAAAAGATAATTTATATTACCAAGATATTCAGAATACGTATAATACTTAATATAATAACATTTAGTTTGCTAGACAAGGTGGTTATGGAGTTCGATATCTCTGTCTGATAAACACTAACATTATTTACTATACGTTTTACCTATCTAAAAAGCAGTATATAAATATCACTATAATCATAATCACGCACTAATATAGTATCATACAGCATCTACTCACAATTACTTACTTACTATCTGAGATACTACATATATTCTGTTGATATATATCTTATTGTATTTAATTTATTAGGTAATATTGGTCTACATTATTTATGAGTTATCACTATTTATTGGGAATAACATTATAAAATAAAATATTATAATAAAGTTTTATCTTTATAACTAACATCAATTCATATATAATTATGTTCAACGTAACTAATAAGAGTATATTTACATTATTAATAAACTTACCTTAATATACAATTACATCTTGAATAAAACTGTGAATTATAATATACAATCAGACATATAAACCTTGCCATTCTTACGAATATAGGTTATACGTTTATAGTGAGTATACTTAATAATCCAAGTAACGTACATAGCTATACGTATTATACCTATTATATCATATATACTA